>KN485613.1:249366-272034 GCA_000787095.1 Periophthalmodon schlosseri | reverse complement strand
ACACACACACACACAGAGGGCATTTCTGTTTTGGTGGCTTTGGGAACGAGAATAACTTAACTGATGCTGATTGCAGGTGCATTTGATTATTTTAGGCCAAATAGTTTTATACTTTACTTGAACAAGCAGCAGGCTGAAAAAAAAAAGTTGTACAGTGGACATTAGGCTTTACACATAGCACTGTGTTCTTTCTACAGCATGGTAAGATGTTTTATTCCAAATATTTTCTGCAAATAACTAAAACATGTAATCTATACAACACACACCCCACACACAAGTATTCACAACTCTTTATTATGCTATTTTCAGACAATTTTAATCCATATTCAGAGCTTAATACAATTGTTCTTTATAGCTTTTTTAATAAAATCCATCTGTTGTATATTCAGAGAGAATTGGGGTTACAAAAAAATAATCACTGTATCAGCTCTTTTATGATTTTAGTTTCAAAACAGAACAGAACAAAAACAGGGACCCTACATTATAGAAATATTGTAACCACCTGCAGACAAGTGTGCCTGCTGTCCTAGAGATAATGTCTATGGTCCTTCTCATTGACACTTCAGACATATTGTCATCTAGCTGCTACTCATCTTCTCTGCAGAGTCATCGTCAGTCTTCGGTCTTTTGGACTCTGGAGGTTGGCATATTGGATCCGATGGGGGAGAGGGACGTTCTAGAAAAATATGGACAGTTTTTATTTTACAAAAAAGGGAGTGTTGTTTACTTAACAGGCCATTCTTTTCAATTACATAATGGATTTTCTCCCACCACAACAGGACTTTCACAACATTCATTGGAAATCAATGCTGGTTGTTAAGCCAATACCTCCCGTTTATTTCCACATATTTAAAAAATACATCTCCTTGACTCCATGGACAAGTTAATGCCACACTGTAGAACATTCAAAGCAGTAGGTCAAGTGCCACCAGGCCAAGTTACAGGTCTGGGTTTAGCACACTTAACGTACAAAAATGTTTTTGTTTTTTTTTTATAAATGGATCACATACTGAACAACTTTACAAAGGAATAAGCGATCCAGGACACAACTCAACTTATAGTTATTTATGATAAGAGCGATTCTCACTTAAATTAGAGCCACTTAATTAAGGCCACTGATCTGTGGAGAGGCAGTCCAGCCTTTTAAGCAATGAAAACACCCGTAAAGGAATAAATGCTACAGAGATACATTTAATGCCATACTGTGGATAATTCCAGGCAAAGGAATAATATCTATGGAAATAAGCAGATGGCATACCCTCCACCAGAGAAGTTGCATAGTGCAGAAAACTGTCTTTTGAAATGGCAAAAGAGACAAAACACAGATGTTGATTGTTATAAATAAATTGGCAAAATCTTTGCAAGAGTTCTGGATGAACTTAAATTGCTGGATCACTACTGGTGAATACATCTAACTCAGTATGTATGCATGCATGCATTAAGAGAATTAGTCAGATAATCAAATGGATGTTACTCTGCAATCAATGCTTTTTCTTCTCCTAGCCTTTGCCTAAACAGTCATAGTTGGCAGCCTGTACAGGTACGACCACCTGGGCCTGTCTAAATATAATCACACACCTAGTCAAAATGACTAATAGTCAATATTTAAAATATTTAGGTGTATTTGCCTATTGGACAGGCAAATATAACTGTGACTCCAGATACAATAGATGGATTCATCCAAACTGACCATGTTTAGCCTTCTCTGTGGATGAGGGTGTTGTGAAGAGTGAGCTGGCTGCTGGTGAACGAGCAACTGGAGTCAGAGACACTCGCCTAAAATACAAAAAAAAACACACAAATCAACAATGCAATTTTCTAGATTATTTCACATTTGTCAGTGTTGCCTTTATATATTTACAGCAGTCTCAAAAAGAGACTCAAGGACTAATCATTATACCTGGCAGAAGGTCCAATGGTTTAATGTAGCAACTCCATAGATTAAAACAACAGCCAGAACAAATAAGAGTAGTATCAGATTCCAGTATCAGAATACATTCAACACTTTACACTGCATGCACAGGTATTATGCAAATAGTTTTTATGTGACAGCTCATATTCATTTAATAATTTAATTTGACAGATGAAAACAAAATGAGATGTAACTTTATTGTTTTTCACTGAGTGAATTAAAATTAACTCAATTAACACAATTATGTTAATTTAATTAATTGCAACTAATCAATTGAAATTAGTGACGTGAATGGCTGAAACTGCATTTCATTTTTTAAAAGAACCAAATCATTTTATTTCTAATTTGGTGTGTTTATGATTAAGTCTGAAGCAACAAAGAATCAACAGAAGCAGAGCAGGTGACATGAGTGAGAGCTTTGTGCATAAAAAAATATATATTTGGCATTGTAATAAGTTTTAATTATTATTATAATTAAAATATTTCTTGCCGTGATTAGTTTGTCGAAAAAATGAGTTCTCAAATTGGCTCCTGTCATAAATAAATATAAAAAGAGCCAGTCTTTTGAATGGCTCTTTGACATGAACGGATCCAAAAGATTCGGATCCCATAAAAGTCCCATCACTAATTGAAATTCTAATTTAGTAATTTAATTGAATAATTTCAGAACTATACACAAACTCTAAAACATGCCATGTGCCGAGAGGTTTAATGAACAGAGCAGTAATTACACCAAAATGACATATGAAAAACATGTTTTTAATCAAAAAATAAAAATCTTATGAAAAATGTTGTAAATATCTCGATGAAGCGTCACCTCTTTAGCTTAATGTTGGTCTAAGTTCATATAAATCTCATTCACATGTTTTTGTGATCTAAACAACTAATTGATTACTTGATTAAGTATTTTTCATTATTTTTTGAGACCTGCTAAAAAGGCTGAGGGTTTATTTTTAATACGTTCATAGTTTGAGCAAACTAAAATATAACAATAAACAAATAAAAACAGCTACAATAAAAAGCAGATTCAAATTGTTTCTGTTGAACAAAATTCGGCACAAATCTTTATCAAAATCAATACATTTGAAGCTTTATTAGATCTCAAAATCTGCGTACAGTACATTTTTAAACAGGTACTTAAGTAAAAGTATTAAAGTATATTTTTTCATGTGATGCTTTTACTTTGACTTGAGTATTTATTTTACTCCAGCATCTGTAGTTTTAATTGAGTAACAAAATTGAGTATTTCTTCCACCACTAGTTGTGACAAAGTCGTGTGTACAGAGTTAATAATAGTTCATGCTGGATTAGAGCCTCTGCAGCAAAAGAGGGAAGGAAAAAAAAAAACATTCATAACTTCTCACTATGTCCTACCATTTTAGCTGCTTAGAGACAATCCAATTTGACAGTTTCTCATGATGGCTCATTGGCTGCCATATCGATAACAGTGAAGGGTGATTTTATCCAAATGCCATGTTTCAATATTAGTTTTTGTATTGACTGGCATCTGGGCATTGGTTTCTTTTTGGTAACCTTAAGAGCCACTTGTGTTTTGATTTATTCCTTTGATCAAATATACTTTGCAATTAAGTGAGTTAAATGAACTAACCTGGGGGTTGGCGCCTTAGGGGTAGTTCTTCCTTTTGGAGTAGAGCATCCTGATGTGTTGGCACTGTTGAGCACTTTGGGGGTAGATGGAGTGAGAGGGGTGACCCGTGGCTGAGCTGTAGAGGAGTTGGAGGGTGTGAGGGGAGCGGTGCGTGGCTGAGGAGTGGAAGGAGAACTAGCATTGCCTGACACTGGGCTCTGAGGGGCAGCTGGGGGGGCAGCTGGAGGGGTAGCTTTAGGGGTAGTGGGCTTTCCCCAGCCCTCAAGAGTGTTAAGGGTGATTCTGCGTGGTTGAGGTTTGGATTTGGCACTTGAGGTCTTTTTTTCCTCTAGTGTAGCTGTGGAAGCTGACGGCAGAGCAGAGGTGTCTTTACAAGTGGTAGGTGGGACTGGGACTGTTGGTTGAGAACCAGGAGATAAGGTTTTGTTCCCTAAACTTTTCTTCCCTTTCTTCTCAGCTCCACTGACAGGAGTGAAGAGCTCCAGAAGAGGAGGCTCCTTCAGAGGTGTTCCCAACTCGCCAGGAGAGAAGGACAGAAAGGAGCAGTAACCGTCTGTAGAAGACACAGCCAGGAAGGATCCGTCCCGTGACCTGAGAAAAATGTATACAAGTTACAGTCACAGACCCAGAAAAGACAAACATAATTTATATTAGATTATATAAATTACAATTTTGCTGTCCTCACCATGTTAGATCACTGAGTGTGTGATAGTGGATGTTAGAAACTAAACCAAAAGGATGGGTCTGTTGTGTATCATAAAGAAAGATGGAGTCTTCAGATGCGACAGCAAAAATTATGCGATAAGGCAACTGGAACACATTTGGAAGAGTCTCCACAGACCCATCTAATAACATACAAGAAGATATTTGTATTAACCATAAACATTAGTTTAGAGATTAAAAAAATTAAAAGCCATATGAAAGTATCAAATATAGTAACACTTACCTTCCGCTTTCTTAGTCCTTAATTCAAAGTACACAGGGCAGCAGCGCACTGCCAGTGTAGCCTTTGATGGACATGGCAGGTGAGCCACAGGCCTGAAGGTCAGATTTACAAGTATTATTATACTATAACGAGAGACTTATATATATATATATCTCAACATTTTATATGGTTCATAATGTCAATAAAATCATACCAGCAGTACCACATAATGCATTACCTACTAGTAAAACACAAAATAGCGACCCTCAAATCGCTTGTCGGCATTGCAACCAAGTGTCACATACAAAAGCAGTTACATTAACAACACATAAACAGTTACAAGAACAACAAAGGATGTTAACTCTGAACTAAATAAAAAATATCAGATCATTACAATATTTTAAGTGACTTCAAAGCATGTATAGCCTAAATATGTTTTACTTTTTGAACAAAAACTTACCTCTTGAGGCCTTTTCTAGAGAATATGTAAGTGGTATTTATAATGCTTTCCCCAGATTCGACACAGCCAGCTTCAATAAAAAAAAAGAATAAAAAAGTATTTAAAAGTATTTAACCACATTGTCAATAAAGGAACAGTAACTTTGATCATTTATTTGGGACATATACCCGGGGCAAACAGGAATGAACCATCTGGTGAAAATGAAAGGCGCCGAAAAAATGACCTCATACTGTCATCATGGAACATTCGGAATGGTTTTGCCTGTTAGAATATAGGGAGAAGTGAATCAAACTGTGATTATTATGATGAGTAATCAGGTGTACTTACGTCCCCCTCTGGAACAGGCCCAGAGCCCAGTTTACTTATACAGAATGCTTTCTTCTTAGTGTGGGTACTATACACACGCATGACTCTGCAATTACAATAATTATATACAAGATACAATGAGTTAACAAGTCATGAGACAAATAACTTATTGAGACTTTAAACTCCTGACTATACTGTACCTATCACAGCTCAGTGTGGCCACATACTGCCCCAGTGGATCCCAGGCCACTCCTTGGACATAACTCTTATGGTCATTTAAAATGCAGAGCTTTTGTCCTATACACATAAAAATATAATTATATAGTTTAACATCAGTCAAAAACATGCAATTGAAGCTCATTTGTTGGCAATAAAATAACAAAACAAAAGATAACATTAACAATGCTAAGCAGGTAATTATTGGGGACCAACCTTTGTTAATGTCCCACATGATAGCAGTGTTGTCCACAGACCCAGAAACCATCAGGTTTCCATCTCTTGCCCAACATATGTCATATACATCTTCTATGTGTCCTCTATTCACAAGGAAAACACACATATATATATATATTTAGAATAGTGACTTTATATACATTTCGGTGGTTGCAGATGCATTCAACAGTTTTTTTTTTACCTGAGAGTTTTCAGGACAGACCAGCTCTCCTTGTTGAGTTGAGCATCTTCATCATCCTGGAACACAGGAGTGTGCTCAGGCTCCTTACTGTCATTCAACTTCCACAGAAAAATGGCAGCATCTGGGAAACAAAAATAATGCACCTTACACAATTATGTTTGGTGTGAAACTTGTTTAAAAAAAAAACCTCACCATCGCCTCCCGAAGCAAGGAACTCTCCAGTGGGGCTGAATCGAACCACATTCACAGCTTTTGTGTGCCTGGACAAATTTGACAGAAAGTCCACAACAGCTTTTCCGTCCGGCCCCAGGTCTACTCTCCACAACTGCAACAGTCCCAGAAAAGTGAACATGTCATTCCCTTCCAGAATACCTAGACACAGGAGATATAAATGCACCCACCCTGACGGTGGTGTCCACTCCAGCCGTGGCCAGTCGGTGCGTGCGTCCATCGGGGCTGTGCTGAAAGTCCAGGCTGTAGACTGGCTCTTTGTTGTGCCAAGCGATCTCACAAGTCACCACCTTCATTTTTTAACTTCAAATGGAACAGTCGTGTGTTAGTTTACTAGAACGGGTTTATATTTACATGGAACAACTACGCTCATAAAATATTTTTGAGCTACAGCAGAAGCTGCTAAAGATTCCGATAACAAGACCGCAGTGTATTTTACAAATACTACATTTGTTATGTCGTGTACGGACGACCTAGATTTTGGCGGACAAAATCGAAAACAGTTCGCAATAATAGACCTTTAGGACTTTAAAATGTAGATTTACCTCTTCCCGCTTGTGTACGGCTCCCACTTTCCCGCGTACTGTTGTTCGGTGAAACATCCGGTTTAGAGAACAGATGTGATTGGTCAAAAATACGGAAAAGGTCAAAAATGGGTGGGACTTTGTAAGGCTGCGAAAACAAATGTTTGAACTAAATATTAACCCTTGTTAATGTTGAAAAAAATTCTTACACAGGGATTGTTTCGTACAAATTGTGTATTTGGGTTTTTAAACTACCATAAAATCGTCAAAAAAAGTTAATATTTTTCAATGTTTTTTTTCGTTAAGGGGTTGTCCTTAAAATGACATATTGGGATCATAAAGTCTATGATTGGGATTATAAATTAACCATAAACTGTATCACGAATTTATATATATAGACTATGAGATTACCATAATTTATTAACTCCTTAGATGCCAGTTTGTCAAAACCTTTAAGAACACGTCTGTGAATTTTCATCCCAGACAAACAGCCACAGCCAGAGTTATGATGATAAATGTCCCTTCAGATACACACATTTCTCTTAACAAGGCACAAGGGTTAAAACAGTTTTTAACTAATTCAAGGCTAAACGTACTTAAAAAGAGTGGTTTATTTTTTTAGCAACATTATGTTATTCAACGCTTAAAAAAATAAATACAGGCATAAGAAAAAAACACAGGTGACAGTAGGCCCATTTAACAGAAATAATAAAATGTATAGAAATTGTATAAAATGCCTTTTTTTAAAAAACTTTTTAAAGCACAAATCATCCAAACTGTATATTATAGACATTATTGCTTTCCTCTTGTTTTCTCCTTAAAATGCATTATACATTGCATTTAACCTATTGATTTTCAACATTTAAGAGAGAATTTTAAATAAACAGTAAGCAAAGTATTATTCAACAAAACCAAAATACATTTTCATGTTTTTTTTTGTTTTTTATGACGGTCCTTGGTCACTTGATGCAGTTTTTCCTGTTTCAACATTATTCAGACGTAGAACTTGTTCTAAGACTCCATCTATTCCATTGCCCTCATAATTCACTTCATCCAGATCGAAATCAACATAGGTGACGAGGAGACGTTTAACATTGCGTCGCAGTGCAACCAAACTGAAAATCAAACAGAAACAAGAGGAAAAATACAATGTAAATAACCGGCCAAAGAAAATGTGTCTTTTTGCAGTTTATAACTAGTTTACCTTTGAAAGGCATCAGTGCTGGATGAAGGCCCAGGATCAGCTAGTGTTTCTTGGGCATCTGTTTGCACTGTTGAATCAACACATGTAGCTGCATTTTCTTTCATTTGTTGAAGATTTAATCTGAGAGTCTCACATTCAGATGCCAGACTGGCCATTTCCTCCTCTGTTGACTCCAACTACAAAAAAACAAAGACATGGCATTTTGTTTAGTTGAAACCTAAAACTGTGAAGAAACATGACACAGAAACACACAGCACCATCACACTGACCCGTGTTAGCAGTCTCTCTTTCTCCTTGTTGCTTTCATCCAGTTCCCGCATGAGATGATCCACTTGCAGTGCAATCTCATCCATGCCGTTTTCATCACTTGGGTCAGTACTTGGCTTGACCTCAACAGTTGCCAGTAAAGTCTGCTTATCTTTTATGAGGTCATTGATTTTGTGCCTGGCATTCTCAAACAGTGTTTTGTAGTCCAGTGAGCTCTGTTCTTCCTTAGCATCTTGCTCATCTTGTTCCTTTTTTACCTCAATGTGAGACATATCTAGTTTACTCTGCAGCTCCTGCAGCTGAGACTGGAGCTGCTGTACCTGCTCCTTTAAAGAGTCTCTTTCCTGTCTGAGCTCCGAAACCTGATTCAGTTCTTTTGGCTTTTCTGAAATGTGAGGACACAGTAAAGATGGGGATTCCCTATCATCCACATCAGCAGCAGAAAGACTTTGATTATCATTACTTTCTGGACCAGGTGTAATTCCATCCTGCACAGGCTGATTGAGCGGCTTGTCCTTCATATCTTTCTCACAGTCATCAGTGTCCCTGGAATTACAAGCCGCTGGGTCATCATTATTATTGTTTGTTTGCGATGTACACCCTTGATCAGTCTCTTCCTTTTTTATTTTAATTTTTGGAGCTTCTGTTTGTGTGGTGATGTTTGCCACTCCAGGAGGAGCCACAGGGGGGGCATCATCAGCTGCAGTGGTACTTCTAGAATTGTCTACAGCTGCATCATCGCTGCACTCCAGCAGCAGGTTCACATCATTCTCTGTGGGCTCAGTCTTTACTGTGATCGAAGCAGGGTTTGTCTTTTTAGGTTTAGGTGTACTAACACCTTCCAGTATAACAAGATCATCATCTGTTTCATCATCACTACTGTTGTCAATGGGGATTGATGGTGATCTTGCTGGACTCACATCCAAAGACAAAACCTGATCTGAAATGTTATTTTGCACTTGGCTGACTCTTGGTCTTTTAGGTGTGGTGTCTGGAGTGTTGGGCTGCTGCCTTTTCCTGGACATACAAAGACACAATTATAAAGGAAGAAAATATACATATTTATTAAATTCTCATTCACAGCACAATTGTGCTATCATTTTTTTGCATTTGTAGCTTGATGATTTATTGTAGGTTAGAAACCCATAACTTTTATACCTTAACATTGAAGCCAGAGAGCATACACTTGAAATAATTGGAAGACCATTGCTGGTGGAGGGACTGCAGCCTGTGAAGGCAAAAGGAGATAATATGATATTAACAGTGAAAAAGTACATACAAGATGATTAAAAATCTTACCAGCTTGTGAGATGGAGGACGGGGTTAGGGGAGAGCCACCCTGTACTGCATGTATGTTCATCTTGCTCCTTGGTGTGGTTGGAGCAGAAGGTTTTGAAGATTCAGTCTGACATAAAACACAGTAGTTTAAAAAATGACATAATCCTCACAATATTTTCATGGACAAGTGTGTTTTTAAACAAACAAATCAAATAAACATACATCTTGGCGTAGCTGCTGCAGAATGGCCTCTGTTTGGAGTTTAACTTGAGCCTGTAGTCGTTGGCGTTCTCTCTGCTTTCGTTCTGTCTCAGCCTGTGCACCACAAGAAAAGTTATATAACATTTAAATTAGGGACACCTGTTCTGTTCAGTTTCTTTACTCGATTTTTTATTTTTTATTAACTCTCAACTTCTGTCTTAATGTCATAATACGTTTTACATAAACAATGGGGATTTACAGCACATGTACATTTGCCCTTAAGTCTGACAGTTCTCAGATGGTATTGTATCTTTTCTCTTTTGAACAGCATGCAATCAGATATGAGTAATGTTCGTTTTGTTAACCGGTTAAGCCCATAAAGGTGAATAATTGATTATCCAATTAATCATGAACATTTCGATAAAATACAAAACACGGGCCTTGCAAATTACATAAAGCTTAAGTTTTACTTACTACTAGTAAGTACATTTTTTGTGGTTCACCAATCCATTATTCTCACCTGCTGTCTTCTCCTTTCTTGCATCTTTTTCTCTTCCCTTTCCCTATAAAATAATAACACATTTGAAAGGATTTGAACTGTGAAAACGCATCCCTAAATATATAACATTTTATGCCCATTACATTTACCATACAAAAGCCTGTGGTAAATGAATAGAGCGCTCACTGTTGTTTGTAGGTCTTGCAATATGAAGGCTGTTCATCATCAGAGTCCTCGGGTTCCTCCTCAACCTGACAACTCCTAAAAGAAGGAAAGACAATGTATTATTATTATTATTAACTATACTAATACATGCATTATAAATAATGTTGTTGATTTATAATGTATGCTGCATTTTGGATCTGAACATAAGGGCTACACTTTGCTCACCTGAACTGGGGATCTGGATTCATATAGCAGTACCATTTGTCTGGCAGCTTTGTGCAGTCAATTCCGTCAGGCAGTTTTCGCCATCGAGAACACTCATCACATTGCACCCAGCTTTGGTCTGGTTTTTTACTAGTTCAAACATACAAAATATATAAGTATATGATGAATACATTGAGCCTACATTGATCAGACACCACACAACAGGAAGGTGAAGTGAACAACATAATAGTCATTTTGCACAATGGATAATTTTTGTCATCAAGTAAGCATTTTGTCTTCAAAGATTCTACATGGAAAAAAAAAAACATTTCAGCTCAAAGGTTATGGGTGTATATGAAGCAATTTTGTGTAAATAAAAGTTAAAATGCAGTGACTGATCATCAAAATAAACCAGCAAATTAATAATTGGTCTGATCCACAAACTTATGGCTAGTTCTCACATAAAAGGTGCAGATAAACACATTCACTACTTAAAGCTACCATTTGTAATTAGATTGTCCCCCTTGCATTCTCACATAACACCACTAGATGCTATCTACATTACTACTGTCTGATAGTGTGCCAGCTTTGGCCTGACAGAAGAAGACTAGAGAGCACAGGCGAGCCTGAACAAAGGCCAGGTGAGGTCAGGGTAGGGCTGGACAAAAAAAAAATAAAAAAAAAAATCGATTAATCAAATTTGGAAGAAAATTTGATTTTATTTCCCCCACTTTCTTGCATTGGAAATACAAGAAAGGTTGCTCGATGCAGTCACAGGGAGCACAGTTCTAAGGTCGCACTCACACTCATTTTTTGTAGAGCGAGTGAAAAAAATAAAATTAAAATACAATTTTTTAAAGAAAAAAAATTTGTCAATTTTATTCTCAGGCAAAATTGCCCAGCCCTCAAATAAACTTATGGATGGTAGCTTTAAAATACAAAATACAATTGTGTATGTACAATAAATTTCATTGAGTGCCTACATTGTATCTTCTACTGGTATGCCAGTGGGATCTTCTTTGGATCTCCTGTATCTGATTTCTTTCCAGTATTCCTCCAACTTGATCCCCAAACTGGTCATAGTTTTCCTAAAATCACAAATCAATTGTTAGACTTCCAACAGTAAAAACAAAGCTATAAAAACCTTTGTTTATGTTTTACCAAGAATCCTACCTGTACTTATCATTTTCCTCAAAACTTTGTTTGTTGTGAGTGGGATCCAGAAAGTTACACTCTATGATGCCAATGACACCGACACCTTTTTTGTCAGCCTATTATTTGTAATTGTTAAATTGTTTAATCACAGTAATTCAAAAGTAAAATAAACCAGTGCAAATGATAGTCTTACCTTAAGCTGACACCCCACACGTTCATAAGCTTTAATCAGTCGATTTTTATGGTACATCATAATGCCATATTGATCTTTACTTTTAGTGTTATACCCAAAAATAATAGGAATACGCTTGTTCTAAAATAAAAGTTAAGGGAAAAGTACTTGCTGTGTACATGTACATATTATGTATTCGCAATACATCATGTCACAACTGTACAGACAAAAGGATACAAGGAACGCTGGCTTATAGTGGTCTTTTCTACTGAGGGCCAGACTTTTTGCAATGAGTTGAGATTTCACCTTTTTACCCCGTATCATGATTTGCAATCGAGGCTTCAAGTAGAGTATACTGCAGTAGGCCTGTACAAAACGTGTATACAAAAACATAACTGATTAAAATACAGAAATCGTAATAGTTGAAGACAGAAAATATAGAAACCTTACCTGAAGGGAGTACAAACTTTCATAGATGTAAGAAGTGTCATTCATTTCCTGGTAAACATCAGATGGCATTCGTATGTCATAACGGTCAAAATCAAAATCGATTTCCAGTCGACCTTGTAATGTTCTGTTAGGGCACAAAATATTACAACAGTTTAAATGAGTATGTTTTCATTACAAATCTATGTTTTAATGTCTAACCTGAAATATTTGGAATAGGACAAACCTGCGGAGATTCCAGATTATGATCCGCGTCCCTGTTTTAGTTCCAGACCAGGAAGGCCCAATAGCATTGATCTCAGTGAGCAGGTTGGCTTCCGATTTAAAGGGTGAATAGCGGAGAATGTCCTGAAGACTGGCTTTGTGCTCATCTTTTACACTGAGTAAAACCAAAATCAAGGGCAACTTAGGCTACAAATGTGAACACAAACAGTCAGTTACAACGCTCATCTACAGACCGGAAAGTTAGGGGTATGATTCCTGCTCTGATAACTACATATTGTCCGTGAGCAAGACACCCACATTGCTTATATAATAATTGAGTGTGCGCTCGAGCAGTAGCCATCACCAAGAGTAGAGTGAATGAATAATGCAAAGTAAAACATCATTTTGTGTCCAGAAAAGTGCTGTATAAATCAAAAGAATTATTATTTAAAAAAAGGATATTTTTTTTCCCTTTCTGCTCAAAGCACACAATAGGCACACGGATCTGTTCTGCTCTGATCTCTTGAAGGTAGGTCTGTGAGAGCATCCCGATGCACATCGCAGTCATGGATTTGGAGAACACGATGGCATCTTTTCCAAGTCGCATGGAGCCAGACTTGAACCCGTTTCCATAGATACCAATTGGCTGAACACCCTTAAGAGCCACTTTGTCGCTGTAACCAAAGCTAAAAAATGCAAACAATTTTCAATATTTTTCCTTACAAGAAAATAAATTTAAAGTGGCAGTTTTGTATGGTTTTGTTACAATTATAATTTACCTAAGCATCCTGTGCATAGTCTGGTAGTCCAGCCCATTGCCATCGTCCATAAAGCTTAGGCACTCTTGTTGACTGACCATAGTTTTATCAATCCAGAAGTGCTGGGCGTTCACGTCTGGGTCATATGCATTATCTGGAATACAGTCGAAGAACAGTTTCGCTTATGTTGAAAAGTCAAGTTAATACAGCCACAGAACTATAATGACTCACCAATAAGTTCTGCAATGGCGCTGAAGGGCCCGGTATGGCTGGTGGAGTTGGTGTGAAGATATTTGGGACAGAGCTAAAAAGGAAAAATAATGGAAAAGGATGAATAGTAAAAGAAAAATTCAAATCTGTCAACTGGACAGAAAGTTGTAGGAGTGAAGACATTTCGCTGTTCATCCAAGCTGCTTCTTCAGTTCTCGCTTACCTGTTTGAAGAGAGGAGCGAACTACAGTTTCAGTTTCTATTGTTTTGGCTAGGTCTAATGAGCTGCACTACAAGTGTGAACTATGCCCCAGTCATACTTATCATAAGCATAATCATTCAGGCCCTTAATCGGTGCTCTCACACCCCTTAGCATACAGGTTATGACTCTTGGTTTCTTTGTGTAGATATAGGTTAAAGGATGGAGTTCTAAACAGGAAATAGATGATGTCTAAGGTCTCCTGTTCCTGTTCAAAGAAAGATTGTCTTTCATAACAGAAATTGCTTCATTAACTTCCCTCTCAAATCATTTCGTTTCTTTGGCTAAGGTCTTCACCGGATAGGATGAACTAGTTATTAATTAAGTTGAAATCCGCGAAAGTGCAAATTTCCCTCGGCGCAAAGTGAAACTAACTCTTTTATTATACAGATAAAAGTGATTATCAACAATAGGATCAAACCTATGCTATTGCCCAATTTTGTTTATCAACTTAATCAATAACAAATGCCTTTAGATTGCAAATTTCCAAGGGACTTTGGCAGTAACAGCTTGGTAGTTACACAATTAGCCTGTAGCTTTACCCGATACTAACGTCTTTCAAGTAAACAAGCCTTCGTAGACTACATCACAAAGATTATAAATCAAATCTGCTTTTAAACAAGACAGAATTGTTCTTACTGTGCTCACTGGGATCCCGCGGTCGGTTTGGGCGGCCATGATCCTGTAGCCCCCTGTTATTCTCTGAGTGAGAACATCCCCCCACTGCACTACTGCGCCCCCGCGAGTCCATCCACAGTACTGTATCATTTCACAAACATAAATGGGATTCAATGGAGCTCAACAGTGACCGCCCACTCCGCGGTTCCGGAACTCAATTTTTGTCATAGACTTTCCGAAAAAAAATTAAGATTAAAAGATCGAAAGCTTGCTCGGGGATAATCAGCTACGTGGAAACTAATGACCACAAGACCTAGAACTGTATTTAAAATTTGTTTCTGGAACTTTATAAACCGCGAAGTTATTAAACATTTAAACATTTCGCAGAATCTTGCATTTTAAACGGCCTTTTTGGACTTAAAACAACCGCGTTATGGATATGGGTTTTTTTTTTGTTTTTTTTTTTTAGCACGTAGCTGGTTAGCCTCCGCGATGCCTTTCATCTGAAACTTATGGAAAATTTACTTCCGGAAGCTGAGCAGGCTGTAACTGTAGAGCTCCATAATGTAGCATTAAGAAGGGGATTCAGAGAAAAACACAGTTTTGTTAAGTGTATAACTTTATTCATTTATGCAAAATTAACACAGACCTTAAAGGATGAAGCATCCAAAATAAATTAACATTTAGGAGTGAATAAAAGAGAAAACGTCATAAATGCACAGAAACATATTTTTTCCCTTAAAATCCCCAAGGTGAAGTGAATGTCATTTATCCGGTGTACGTGTATTACATTCAGTAATTAAAATGCTCCACAAAAATGCTGCTCAAAATACTAGAAAAGAGAGACCCACAGACTACATTCCCTCAAATGTAAATGATTTGCCTGAAAATGTCCTTGAAGCCAGTGAAGAGTTTAATCATATTTATTGGATTTATTTAACTGGTAAAAACACTAATAGTCAGGTCTAAAGTTAAACAGAAGGTAAAAGCCTTTGGTATGAGATGCTTTTAGACAGAAATAATACATTACATAACATTAAAAAAAAAAAATCTACACTTTGTACTTCCCATTGTTTACCACATGTGAATGTTTTAGTAAAACTTCAGTGCAAAAACACTGAAAGCTCTGTTCTAGTTTTTACTCTCCATACAGTCCAGGAACTCTTCCTCAATGGTGTTTTCAAGTCTCTTTAGCACGGTTTCCGAACTGGACGCTGGATACTCTACCACAGGGAAGTGGGCCATTGGCTCACTGCAGGGTGGAGGCCCCTGGAAAGAGCAGCAAACAGTGCAAAGGAAAGGCACCAGCTGAGTAATGGACAATAAGGAGCGCTGGGTGAGGAGAGGGAACTCCAAACGCTCTGTTGTTGACTCCTCACTTAGTCCATTTAGAGCCTGGAACAACAGCACAACAAAACCATAAGTAGAAATGTGTATTTTTAGAAGATATTTAATCCAATCCAATGTAGTATAAACATACCCCGTAGCGCTGCTGAATTCCCTCCAGTATTTTAACAACATGGGGTGTGCTCTCCTGCTCTCCCTCGATAAGTGCATTTTCTGGTCCACTGTAGCGGTTAACATCTACCTCAGGCACAAATGCCCAACGATACCTGCGCATTATGTTGCATATATGTATGAAAAGTTTGTGAGTTTACACCAAGAACCAGAGCAATATTGTACAATATAATAACCATTTATAAAAATATTCAATTTCTTACATCTGAAACAATGGAATCTTTTCAGTAGGAAAAGCCAAAGAAGTGTCCAGAAACTTGCAGGCTGACAGATACATGTCTAACTCTGTCTGCGAGAAGTTCACTGGTCCATTTTTGTCTCCACGTCCAGTTTTTGGCTGTCTATGATGAAGAAAAAAATAAAAAATTACTAATGTAAATGCAATCCATGTCTTGAGCTGGAGCTATGAATTCATGGACTTACTTGGAGTTCTCTTTCTCTATATGCAGTGTTTTCTCCAACCGCACAAATATACGGATCTAAAACATTCACAAGGTTTGTTTAAGTTGAAATATGCATATTTTTCCTAAACAAAATTGAAAAAAAAAGAAAGTTTATTTTATGTCATCTTACCAGTTCTGTGACCATTATTGGCCAAAGTGATGTGAGGTGTTGTGATGAGATGCGCAGAAGCAGGACTCGAAACATCAGAAACATTTGAGCTGAGACGGCCGAGCTTGGGTTCATGCGCAAAGCTTCAGTGAGACGCTCTGTAAAATAAATTATGGTAAAAAAAGATGTCAACATTTTAGTTAACACAGTCATGAATAACAAAATGTAATACTACCTTGTATCAGAGGCAGATAGAGATGATACTGATCAATTTCCCCACTGAACATAGCAAATGCCTGGCGCTTTAAGAGCATAGGTTTCTGGTCTGCACTGGCAAATAGTTTCATAGAGCTGCTTTGCATACCTGTAGCAAGATATAAAAGAATCATGGTTAGCTTTTCTTAGTTCTAAATGAAGAGATATGGCATGTAAAGTCATACGTACTCATAAGGTCTTTGAACATTGTCTTCTCATGAGTCAGCAGGTGGTCAATAATGGATTTCCAACTGAAACCAAAGAAATCACCTTATTGGAAGAAGTTTTATTATTTAAGGAAACATCTTTTGAACTGGTGCCACATATTGGGGAATAGGCTAAAAAAGTTGCTGGAACTACAATAACACTGAGATTATGTCTTCTTTTAAGCCCTGATCAAATGTTTATGGTCACCTGGGTGCACAAGAAGCCTCCATTGTGAAAAAGAGAGGATCCATGAAGAGCTCAAAGACTTCTTTCTTCCAGGCTCGTTTGGTGTAGGCATAACCACTCAGACTGCTCAGGAGCTGAGCACCGGCTTCAAAACTAGGAATATTGTAGGCACTGTCGAAAGAGAAAAAATCCAGTTGGAGGAACAGTTAGGATGTGGAAAATGTTGGATTCTATTTCATCCCTATTGACCACTGGCAGTCCTAAGTATTTAACACTTTCAGCACCATCCCCTAGTGGTCATCCGGGATTCATACAACCATAGTTACATTAATAACTAATAATTTATGGTATATCTGCAGTTACCTGTGGTTTTTCAGGTAAGGAAAAACATAATAAAGGAGGCGGGAGATGAGAGGAACAGCCTTTTCCTTCTCATCGCTGCGATACACCATATCAAGAAGTGGGGCTAAAATCTGAAATGACAAAAATTCAATAGTTATTAAAGTCAACTTAAAGTAAATAATGTAATATTAAACTGAACAAGAGTCTACCTCCGCTAGCAGTACAAGAGCCTGAACACTGTAGACAGAGGGAGCCGATGAGGAAACCATTGTGCTAGCTTGTGCCACTGACTCTGATGAAGATGGAAAGAGAGTTTGTATTCATTCAATGTAACATTTAAGAAACTCATAGAAAATTAATACCATGAAGTTCCCCATCCATGTCTGTGTCATCATGTTCATCTGTTTCTTGACACACTTGTGGTTGCACTTTGACCCCAAGGCTTCGACTAAGCCAACTAGTTTGCTCTAAAGAAGAGCCTGCTATCGCCCCCACTGCTTCAAGGATCCTCTGGGTCACTTCCTGCAGAAGAATTACATACTGAATAACCAAAATGCAAAACAATGTAGAGATGTTCTCCTCCATCATAGGCATGTTAACAGTTAAAACTAAGTAATGATATCATACTTGTAGATCTCTGGCATCCCTCTTGTTATCCAGGTTGTGTCTGTTGACAATTTCATTAAGGATTCTGCAAAGGCCAATGGAATGATGATTATTCATCAGATGCAATGGACAAGTAAACTCTGTTTATGTGTGAATACAAACCCGAGCAGTAAGAAATGTCCGGGTGGAGTCAGATTCAACTGTACAGACTCTCTCAACAGAGTCAGGACAGGGACAACATTGTCCTGCAGAACCTGAGATGAAATGCTAAAAAAATACTAGTAGTTAATAATTAGTACATTTAAAACATATATATGTAAACAGATATTAAGAGTTTAAGGGCTTAATACCTCTGAATGAAAGCAAAGCTGAACTGTAACATTGGAATGTCAACTAAGGCTGACTTCTGAAAAAAAAGTACAATGTAAAAGTGAACATTTAATTTAATAAAACAGTGAAAAAAAGTAATAACGTACTTGGTCTCCTTTGATCTGATGGGGTTTTTTGACCACCTCTTTAGCCAGATGTAAGATGGTGTCTGTGTTCAGTGTATTCAGGGATTTCACCAGATCCACAATAGTTAGACGGGGTTCACTAGCCACAGGTAACACCTTAGAGACAAAATGTAAGAAAACCATACAAATATTAAGGTGTCTAGATTTCATGTACTTACTTTGTTTTTGGGTCTCCTTTTGCTCTTTCTACTGCTCCACACTGCTGCCACAGAAGCCATGAGCTGAGTGCCATATTGTCCTGTTAACGGAAGCAGGAACTCCAGTATCCGCTGCCGTAGAATCTGTCCAGATGGAGTAAATGTTATTAGCATGGTAATAATCACACCTTGTGTAAGCTAAACTAAACCAGCTGAGGCATAAGTGCACCTTAGAGCTTTTGAAGTACACAGAGGCTGAACTGTGCCTGCTTGGAGTTGAATCCAATAAGCGCCTCTGATTCTCCTCCTTCATGACCACACCCCACAACAGAGCTGCACTGCTCAGCAGGTGTGGCAGTGCCTCGATCACAGCATTACGGGCATTTCGAATATCCATAGCGTCATATGTTACTTGAGACTACAAGAAAAGACAATTTAAATGTTGTTCAATTTGTGGTATTGATTTCAGATTTTAAGTGCATCTCTGCATGTTTTTACTTTATGTTACTCACTCTTTTCGTGTCGAGAAGACAGAAGTGTGTGATGGTGGTCAGGCCCTCGAGAAGTGTCAATGCATAATCAGGAGCAATGTTTTCTTTTTTATAACCCAAACTAAAGGCAAGAAAACACAAATAACATATTTGCACTCTCCGTATATTTCATATCTCAGTGCAGTGTAAAAACATAAAAATGTGATTATCATTTTGTTGTTACCTACATGGACAAAACATCAAAAAAATTTAAAAGAAAAAGACTCAGTAGCCAGATCCTGAAAACAACTGCAAAATCATGCATGCTTTTCCACTTTTTCTACAACCCACCTTTGGCTGGTCTTTGCTCCATCGTGTTCATACATCTTGACAAGCTCATCCAAATTCCTACAGATCTGGTTGACAAAGGGTGTCACGATGATGCCAAGCGAACGTCCCAGATAGGGCAAAGAGGAGCACAGCAGCGCCACCCAGTGAGGATGCATGGCGTAACCGTACTGTGGCTGTAAAGCTCGGGCCGCAGCAGAAACAAACATTCCCTGGGCTGTGATTGGCTGATTCTGTACATACTGAGCTGCTTTAATGGACTGCTGGAAGAGGACAGCAGTTTGCCACTCCCGTGCAAGAGGTGTGCTAGGAGTTGGCGTCTCTCGAGGGTCCCCAGGCTGGCTAACTACTCCGCCACTTGGACATATGCGATATTCAAGTACAATGAGTGACTGGAGCAGTTTTAGTAATGCCATTTGTAAGGGGTACTGCTCCTGCGTCCCCCCTGAACCAAGGTGAACTAAACTTTCTTCAGTCAGCCCCCCTTCCTCTCCAAGCAACTCTACAGTCTTGTTCACTCCCTTTTCACTCCCTCTCTGGCTGACATACATAGATGCAGACAGAGTAAGCAGGGCATATTGCTGCACTTTACAATCGGAAAGTACTTTCCGGATTAGCTCCAGGGTGGGGCCGTTGTTTGCACAAGCCACGTGATGGAGCTGGTTCATGATCTGTGTCAGAACCTCCACGCTCCTCACCTGCACCTCCCTGTTCCCCTGCAGGTCCTGCGGTCCCAGGCTGAGGTAGGACGGGTAATGGGAGCGCAGGAAACTCAAGCACAATGAGACTAGAAGTTCAATGAGGAGGGCAGGAGGGGTAGAAGGAGAGGAGCAGGAGGACAGGAGAGAGCCATAGAAAGATTTGCCATCCTGAGACTGTTGGTGACGTTGTAAAAGGTTAGAAATCAGGTTTAAATGTGCTGCTGAGCTTGTGTCCAGAGAGGAGGCAGAGAGGGCATCCACCAGGGCAGGGTGGGCATTGCTTTTGAGCAAACTGTGCAACAAAGTCAGGCCCTGGAGCAGGTAGGGCCAGCCCCCTGCCACAGGATACAGCAGCACATGGCGGAACAGGGAGTCGATGGCCTCCCTCTTGTCACGCTCTTGCTTTAGTAGACGAGACCTGGCCATAGCTTCCAGTTCCTGGTCTTCATCTTCACTTGACAAAGAATCAGAAGCTTGCGTTCGCTCAGATTCCACCCTGTGCAGTCCATTGACCATGGCTCCCTCCTCACTACTGCGATAGGCTGCTGATCCAGAGCTGGAGTTTTCTGTGGACACTTGTGCCCCACTGGTGTCTGCAGACTCAGTGTGTTCACTCACATCTTCCTCTTCATGCCCCTCCTCATCCTCTTCAGTTTCTTCACTCTCACTTCGAGACAATGGTGAGACTTCTGATTCTTTGGCCAAGTCAGGACCAGTGTCCAATTCAATCCACAGAGATTCTCGATCAAGGATATTATTTATGTTAAAGATTGTGACTTCAGTTGCCATTGTATCTGTTGATGATTTAGTTGAGCTTCGGCTTCTGCTGTTTAGTATCTTTAGGTACCCTTTAAAAAAGAAATAAAAAATAATGATTTGGATGCACACTTTTTATTTTTGTTTGGAACTTTTTCTCTTACCAGCAGTAAGATTTTGTTTGACATTGTGAATGCAGCATCGCTGAGTGGACGGGTGAAGGAGCAACAAGAGAATTGGTTCTAAGATTCTGATCACATCACTTAGGGACAGAGCTCTGACCAGCCAACAGTGAGCTGCAGCAGCTATTGAGCCATCTGTGCAGTTTAGACTGTCCACAACAACACAGAGCGCTCTAAAAGGGAAATATATTAAAACCACCAACAGCCAACATTATGGATTTTTACTTCTATTATATACTGAACGTATTACAAACCTATCAAACGAGCGATTGAGGGACATAGATCTGTTATTCTGGATCTCTCTGGTGAGATGCCATAGAACTGTGAAGCGATGTAATGCCTCTAATCTGACAGTCTGAGGAAAACACACAGACCACACTATACCTCATTCTTGACATGACAACATTTTCTTTAACCTGTTTGTCAGCCTTTGTTTACATTAGATTTCAACAAGGAACAAAAGGAAACAGTCATTCTAAATGTGTGTGTGCGCAGTATACCTTATCTTGGTTTGTCAGAGCCTCGCAGATGATGTCCTCACATATTGATGAAGATGGAGCCAAACAGTGAAGTCTGAAAAACAGCTCCACACAAGAAATGTGCTGTTCTTTGCGTTCTGTGTCAAGCTGCGACCATAGCACTTGGGACATCCGCTAAAATACAGAACATTTTGTTTCTATTTCTAATAACATAGATGGATGGAAAAAATGTGGATGCATATTGAGACATGATTTTCTGACCTGATAGAAATCGGTTTCTATCTCTATGGCTCTGAGCACAGCAGGGAAAATGGGTGGCTCTGTGACCATCTGTAGCCTCCCACTCAGTGGATTGGAGTCAGAGGTTTGGTATCGCCGATGTTTGTCCTGGATAACTAGTGCTAAAGACTGAGAGTGGTTAATGAGTTCCAACAGCGTAGCCACAGCTGTGTGCTGGATGCAGTAGTCCCTTGACAAACAGCAGAGTATCATTAAGGATCGCAGCCACACTGGCAAATCCTCTAGATTACAACCTATAAAAGAAAAGTGTACAGGTTCAATTTACTGATGTCAAATGTATGTGCCATAGCTCGATCAGTGATGTATTTTGTCTACCTGAGTGACCAAACATTTCCGTGTAGAGAGCAAGTGTTTCCTCTTCACTTAGGTAGACTGGGAAGGTAATGCATTCCAATAAAAGATGACAAGAAGCTGTAAACGCCTGTCGACAGTCTTCAGAAATATCTCCTTTTCCTCTGGGCATATACCCCTCTCCCCAGTGCAGACATCCAGGAGACCAAAAACGCCCTTTCTTCTTTTTCAACTGCTCATCACAGGCTGGTGTCTGCAGCTCTGCTGAGACTGCACCATCTGGTGGGTACCGAGGTTTCAGAATGTTAGGAACAAAGAGCTCAGAGAGCTTGTGTTTAATTTCCCTTCCAGCGGGACGGTTCTTCCGGTCCTCAGATGTAGAGGACGGGGGAGGGAGTGGCTCTTCCTCTTGAACATGGACTTCTTCCACCTGCACGAGCAGGTATCTGAAAGGTTGTAATGATTATTATAATTTACTCAAATTGTTGCATTTCTCTATTGTTTTGCTGAATGGACAATTTAAAACCCAGCTGTTTACCTGGTGTTTAAGAAAGCAAGAATGTCCTGAAGGCAATGGACCA
>KN485613.1:223486-249301 GCA_000787095.1 Periophthalmodon schlosseri | reverse complement strand
TTCGTTGTCTTTGGCACTTTTAGTTTCCTCAGTCTCTCCTCCCATCATAGGAGGCAGCTGTTGTTCTGAAGGAGATGCACTGATGCCCAGCCCACTGTCTTCGGACCGGAGTGGTGCATAGACTGCAGACTCTGCCTCATCTGCACTGTTCTTGTTGGACTCTGCATTTCCACAGGAGCCACTACCGTGACCATTGGTAGTTTTTTCCCCACTTTCATCAATGTCCTGTCCACAAGAGAAAGAATTAATGTAGGGATTATCATGTGACATATAATGTATGTTGTCATGTCAGGGTGCAATCAAATAAAATGATAAACCTTGCTACTTTTGTCTCTCTTCTCTTGCATTTGTGAGAGCATTTCTTGTGCGCTGGTTCCTGCCTCCATGTCCATGTAAGACACCGGCATTTGGATCTTACTGAGAACCTTGAAGCAGGCCCGCAGACTTTGGGTGACGTCCTCCAGACTCACAGAGCTGATATTGCTGTGCAAGGCTCTCAACATTGTGCCCAGCATTTCAGGCAGGAACTGAGACTGGATGTCTGCATGCAGCTCCTGTGTAAGAAAACACACGTACCAATTGTTTCAACTGAAATAATTTACACATATTATGGGGGTTATTTCATTAATTGTTAATTCATCCGTTATGTTAGTTCAGTAATCATGAATATAAGGTATACGCCCTGTTATTATACATTGAATCTTAATAAAAATAAATGCATATACAAAACTTGTTGTATATATTGTTGCCCAAACAAGGGCTTTAATTATTTACCAAAGGTATAATATCAAGTAGAAAAATGATGAGTTGACACATCTCTGTGACAGAAGGAGCTGGGTGACTGCAGTCTGGTTGAGGGTTTTTTTGAGGGTCATGTTTGGAACTGTGGAAATAAAACACATCCATAATCCTTCATACTTTTCATTTTCTTTTATGTCCAAATTATTATAGACCAGTCCTAAACAAGAGAAGATTACTTTTCATTCAAATGATAGTATGTATTAAATATTAATAATAGTATATATATTATTTTTGACATCTCTTCGGCTGCCTCTCTATGAGCTGAAAACACTTCCTTACTGTGAGCCCACTTCCACTTCAGTAAGCCTGACCAATCAGGAAGCATCGTTAAATACAGTCCGGTCTCAGTTATTAGAGAGCAGGCTTCCTGTGGTTATACTGTATAGATAACAGTAGAAGTGCACTAACTAGACACTGCACACTCACTGGAGGAGTAATTATTGAAAATATAATGTTTCGAAGGATGTTAAACATGCAGTGTAACCAGTAAGTAACCAAGTTTTGTTTAGGTATGAAACATAAAAATGTAAGTATTTCTGACTTTGCCACATGTCATACCTCAGAGCAGTGCAGAAGCGTTGTGTCATATATTCCCACAAGTACTCACTGTTCATAGTACTCATGAGCATATTCATTGTCTTAATAATCTCAGAAGCATTCTTGTTTTCTTTAATCTTGCTGTATAAAATATGGAGAAAAATGTTCATTAGTAAAGGATTTTTAATGTTACATTAACTGTATAATTGATTAAAACAATACTTTACTAAACATCTTATCTAACTTTCACCTTGCTAATTGGTTGCCTGAAAGTCCTGAGCTGTTAATGGCTTCCTCGCCAAGCATTTCTCGACAGTAGCTGTAGAAGGCTCGAACCAACTCAAGCAAAACATTACTCAAAACTATAGGACCTATGGAAAAATGATAAATACCATTATAAATATAGAATGAATTAAGTATACTTGATTACAAATTACCGAAGAGAAAAGTTCAATATATCAAACAATTTATTTATGAAGCGCGCACCCATTTCTGATTTATCCAGCAGGCTCATGAGAATGCGAAACGGCCTCAGATACCCAACAACCTTCTCTGGGTCAGACTCCATGTCCTTTTGCTTGATTATATTAATCAAAGCCTGGGATGATCAGAACATTTTTACTATCATACATTTAAATAATTTTTGGCATATTTTAATCCTACCTGCACGAGGTAAGATTTAGAGTAAGTACTGAAGTAAAAAGTTGTATGCTCCTCAATTGTTGTAGAGAGGACAGGGTCAGGGGCAACCATGCCACCTTTAATGTCTGTGCCTGAAAAAAATAAAATCTGCATTACATAGTTCTTACTGTATATATTATTCTAACTCTGGTGATGAATACCTAAAAGCCATGCATAAAGGCGTCTGTTGAGGGACATGTCTCTGCGGAGAAGTGTGAGCAGTGCAGCAGAGACCAGTGATATCAAGTCTTCCACACTCATGGCAATACTGGCCTCAGCTGGGCTCTGGGTAACACATGACAGATGTGTTTTATGGCTTTGATAACATACTGCAAAGTACTATGTTGTCTTGCACTACAAATGTGACATTTATATAAGTCAGTATACACACCAAACATGTAGCAAAGGGGAAAAAGTAGAGTAGGACCTCTAGCATGTTTCTCTGAACAAGGACATTTGAATCTTGTAAAGAAAGAGCCAATGACTTGACCTGAAGTACAGATTAAAAAGGTCAGACAGCTGATTATACAGAGTGGACAGTTAAAGTTACAGTTACACCAATACATTGCTTTTGTATAATTAATGTTTACCTACCACAAGATGCTGATCATAACCCAGCATATACGTTTGCTGACTCAGGCACACCATGCGGTCGAAGTGCGTAACGATGAACACTGACGCTGGAAGTCTAACCATTGGACTAACCAAAACACAGCCCCAAAGTGCACCATAGAAAACCTGTTGTCCCACCAGCAGTGACAACTTCAATAGCAATGCATCGGTTCTAAATGGATGAATAATATGATTACATTGAGATGAAAATATTATTCTAATAAAGAAGAGGAACATCTTTGTACCTGTCATACACCTCCAGACCCTCTTCAAGACCAGGCAATAGCCCAGTTATGAATGCTTGAAGGCTGGGAAGCAAAGCCCTTTGTAGTGGTAAGTAGTAACGTTCATACAGAGCCAGGAGGACAGGTTTCACCGCCATCGCTGCATGGCTCAGCAGAGGAAACAAGCCTGAGCTGAAAACCCAAAGACAAGAGATTACTAATGGTCCACTCAGAAATATGGAACAAATGGAGAAATAAACCTACCTGTAAATGAACAAATCTTTTGCAAGCCATTTGGTTCCAATAATTTTAAAAATGACCTCATAGGTTTCTAGGGCCTTTAGATGGACCCCACTGGGGAGAGCTGGATGCAGACACTGTGCTAAACGCTTACCTATGATTAGCCTCCTTGGTAGGAGGGAGTAACGTAGATTACTTTGCAAGGCCTGTGAAAGTAGAAACAAAAAGAGCAGTTATATACAAAAACATTTCAATTGCATATTTTCTTGAGTTTGTCTTGTGACCTTGTCATCTGTCACTACTGAGCTGACACACCAAAACAAATATCCTTATGTTACAGTAATTTGGCCACAAGAATGGACCACAAGGTCTAACAAGATTGTGAAACCAGGGATTTCTCTACAGAGAAGTGAAACATGAATGCAGCTGTGATAATGGAATCTCAAAAATAACCCTAACTCTCAAAGGTTATGACTACAACTATTACGTAGAGCAGATGTGGGATTGGTTTCTTTTCTCTGCAAATCATACCTTGTTAAGTTTGCCCAAGGAGGAGATAAGATCTGCCCATTCTGTGGACGATTCAAAGTTTCGTAGTGCCTTTTCAATGACTGAAGCGTAATTCCTGTAGCGGTAGTCATTCATCAGCTCTGCTTCCTCAGAATCCATAATGAATTAGTATGATGTCAACATATCCAACTGAAAAACATCTGTAAAAAGTGAGAGGTCTTAAGAAAGTAAACAGTCTGATAAATATGCATCTGTTTTTTTTGTGTGTGCAAGCAGCTTGGTATTCCTCTGAGCCATGTTATGAGGTTTAATAGTAAATAACATTAGCCAATTAGCTGTGTCGTAGGAGAAGCACAAGTTGGCTGACACACAAATGATCTCATCCATAAGAGGTCAGTGTTTGTCTGATTGACTTGGTCATCCTATTGAGGCCACAACAAACCTATGATCAAAAACACCGATTCCTAAACACATAACAAGCATGCCATTTTAATTTCACAGTTTAGTAGTTAAAAAACAATTCACGTCCCTCTGAGCACTTTGCTTGACATACAAGCACTTAAGACCAATAGAGCAAATATAGAAATACAAATAGTAAAAGAAAACATTGTTTTCCCTTAACAATGCTAACAACGTGATCAGGTATATGGTAAACTGTCCCCTTTTTATATAGCACCTTTCCAACTGCAAGGCACTCAAAGCGTAATATCAAGAAACCACTCACCCATTAACACATTTAAGCAAATATTTAAACACGAGGTAGGTTAAGTCTTGCCCAAGGACACAACAACAGTATTCACTTGAGACGGGAGCTGGGATCAGCTCCAGATAATAAAATGTGGTGACTTATTAAGATGAACAACCTGACTAAAAATATGACGAATTAGCTTTGTGGACTACCTCTGCAGGGAAAAGAACAAGCTCTGCAGAGAGAGGCTGTCACCTGACTGACACCACCACAACAGGCGCTAAGCTGCGTACCGTGTCCACAAACTTCCGCTGCGCACGGGACAAAACGGAGAGATAACACAAGGCTGTGGCTGCAGCACTGACCGTGAATACAGCATCAATAGCACATTGCTGTTATGTAACTGGAGCACACTCACAAACACATCCATACCTCAAAGATGAGCTGGCATAATGGTTTTTAAACAAAACAAACGAAAAAAAAACAAAACCCTGTGTAAACTATTTATGTGTAAACTATCGTGCAAAAATACGTGAAGTTCTAATAAGAAATAAACAATAGTCTATGCATAAATTGATTGAATCGATACTGCAAAATACTACGTACAGATTTAGAATAGAAATGATCCAAAAGAGTATTAGGCAGAAACCCCAGACATTATTATTATAACAGTTACAGTAAAATGACAGGAGACAGTATTGGCTCGCTATCAGGTGCATCAGTGACTCACCAGCACAGCACAGGAGGCGCATTTATCTCGTCAAATGGGTTGAAGTGGAAAAATGAAATCGGCGAAAATGTTTTGATTACATTTTATAAAATTTAATCCAACAGTCCGGACCAATGTTCTTTAAAAATACGCGTAATCGTCACAACAACAGTGTGCACAGGTTCATGTCGGGGCGGGAGGCTCAGCTGATTCCGTGCTGAGAGGAAGAACAACGGAAGATCCATGGGAAGGACAGCCCACTTCTTGATTTCGAGGGGTGGGGCGTGTGTGAGCAAACTAGCGACTGGCTTATTTGCCTTCAAACGTTCGCCAGAAAGTCAACACACTTGAATCATTTGCATAGAGCCAAGTCAGGAGCAGGCAGTTTTTGTTTTACTAATGTTGAGATATAACACTGAGGCTGCAGTAGAGACACTTCCCCTCGATAGTGGTATAGTCCAGGATTTGCAGCCTTTACAAAGCTCTCACCCCTCTGTCAGATATTTGGGCCCTGTCACTGAAGAGCAAGCGCTGAGACAGGACCACACAGAGCACACAGATGAGGGACAACAACATATTATCAGAGAATATCAATACCAATACCTCCATAAAATGATAATACGCACCTGTTTTTGTTGTTGAACCTGTCTGTCTGTAGATGGCGCTACTTCACTAAAATATTTTCAGTTGTATCATGTCTGGAACTGGGAGGCTAGTCTAGACATTTTACCTGAGCAATCTAATAAATAGGCCTAGGTGAATTTAATTTCAACATTTACTTGAATGTATTTAATTTATTTACAGGCCTGCCCCTTTTGGTGGAATCGCAAGATTTAAAAAATAAAAATAAGTGAATTTTGGAGGTTCTGAGCTTTCACCTGAGGAAAGACCTGTCCACGGCCAGGTTCAGTTGTGACTGTAGCACCATTTTTAAAAGAGCACAGACTACATACAATTCTTTTAAGGTTAAGATGTGAAAGAAAATATTTTATAGACTTATAGGCCTACTAATAAATTAAATGATTATCTTTTTTGGGCATTATAGGTTTTTCCCATGAAACACATACTGATGTGAGATGTGTCCTACTACCTCTCTTTGGCAGACACATGCTGACAACATTACAACACCTATAGGCTAATTAGAGAGCTATAAATGAGCCCCAAACAGCAAATTCTGTTTATTCCAAGCTGTTTGAATAAGCAAGCTCCAGAGGCAGTGCTGTGGCAATTGGATTTACTACCCCATTAAACTAAGTAATGTATAAATTTGCAACAACAACCGTCATTTTTACCATTTTAACCTTATCTAAATTCATGCCCTTATTTTTATTGGATCATAATTTTTATTTTTTATTCCTTGGCTAATGTTGCACCATAACACCAAAGTTTTTGTGAACTGGCAATAAACAATGGCAATAAAACTCATTCTGATTCTGATCATCACAGTTAAGCCGATTTATATTCATAGGGAAATTCTTTAAAGCTCATGAACTGAAGATATATGTTAGAAAGTTCGCTATTAGTCCAGCAATACCTGCAAAAAAAGAGAGAAGGATGGCATGATAAAGCCTGTTCACAAAGACATCTTCAGTCACGACCAATAGATGGAGCTCGCGAAACACAAACGATCTCCGCGCAAGGATTTATGGGAAACGCAGTTTCTCATGAATGGAAATTTCCAACATTTAATTCTAGAGCAGTGAATGGAAATTTACTGTTTCCCTCCCCCGATAACGCGAGCCATGTGTCTTGCGGGGTTTTTTGTTGTTTACGTTGACCTTGTTCACGCCAGTTTGTTGTTAACTAAGTGAATAAGCCAATAATGTGCGAGGTGTAATAAAGGTGCAACTAGACAAGATGACCCCGGTGGGATGCGCCTAATTTACCTTCTACCATTTTTGAAAATAAAGTCATAGAAATATCACAAATGCCACAATCTTTGCAGCATTTGTGCAAAGCAAGTGGAATTGTACAAAGCCACGAGAGATGTATTTCTTCCACTACATAACTTTTTATAACATCCCCTCGCTGTGGGCTGTATGGCCTGAGTTTAGTAAGATCTGACAAATGAAAAGAATGGTTTAATAATTAGATCTTTTGAATTATTTTTCGGTTGTTCCTGCAAACACTAAGGCTAATCACTTCTCGTAGTTTTTTTTAATGAAACACTGGGCAGCTTAACCACCGTTATTAACCCCATTAACTATCCCTATGTCAGGATAAACAAACTATAATAATTGGGGTCATAGCATACAAATAAACCTCACATACCCTGATCATCTACAATTTATGCGAAAGGTAAACGCAAGGACTTATTCGAGCAGATTCCAACAGGTATTTTACAATTAAAACGTCACGGGAGAGATCCACGTGCTCGGGGCGTGGATCTGAGCGCACAGTCTATAAGGAGGAGGGCAGCGCTTCTGTCAGCAGTCGTCACACCTCTCTTCTCTACATCCGGACACAGAAGATATTCAAATGAGCTTGTATTAGCTACAACCTAGTATCCTGAGACGACCCCTGAAAAGAGAAAACCAACAACCAGGTCGTGGCCGTGGAGAGATTGCTGAGAAGGACGCCGTTTCCTGCATCTTCCCTTTGGGGCGTGGATGTGTTGTAGCATCTTTATCGTGCCTGCTAGCCCAAGCTAACATGGTATACTCTAAGTCCTATTAACTAACGCGCTTTGTATCGGAGAAGAGAGTTAAAGGTGAGAGTATGAACGATCCATTGTGACTTGTGACGCGGGGGACTGGGAGGAGCGGTCATTCATTGCACAGTGTCATGCATTAAAACTATGACCATATGAGCGCTTTTACGCTTTGGTGACAGATTGGCTGTTTGTTTTGTATCTAACCTAAGCAAAAAATAGGCTATTACTCTTCTGGCTACTATTAAACAGTAGGCATACAGGCTAACTTTCAGCACATCAACCTCTTGGTATGAGGCGTCTCAGCGAGGAATGAATGAATGAATGACTTCTAGAAATTTCCTTCAACAAGGTGCGACGCGCGCATCAGCCTGTGTCCTTAATAGCTAAATCCAGTAAATGTAATGATTTTGTAATGATAAAGTGAAGGAAAGAACCGAAAACCGATGAAGTGAGTCTAAAATGTGATGGCACAGCCTTCTATAGATGTGACGGATTTGGTTTAGTTTACAGTTAAATGTTGTTATAACACGGTCAGTGAGAGTTCCAGTGGCCATCTGCCGTGCTATAGTAAAAGCCGAAAGTAAAATCTGTCAAGTGGACAAAAAGTTGTAGAAGTGAAGACGTTTCGCTGCTCATCCAAGCCGCTTCTTCACTTCTGTCAGATTGCCGTGCGTCCGGCATCACATTCACTGGTTTGCAGCCGTCACCATAACATCACCATAGCAATGAGTTAACAATGTAGGAACTAAATTAATTTAAAACACAGAAGTAATTGATTTTTGAGACGTTTACAGACGTGGTGCTCTATGACTCTGCGTTGTGCGTTAAAACTGCATAACGCACGGCTCCTCGTTGTTTAATGCTCACTAGATCTATGGGATGTCATGTGTTTTAGCCATGATAAATATTGGAGCGCTTAAAAACAACATGCAGCCTAAGCAGTATGTTAGAAAGATGACAGAATGAAAACAAAGACGTCTTTATTTAAACAAATAGTTCTACAGAAGCATGCATGGCAAAATGAAACCACAGAAGACGCAAACCAAATGTGTGAGAAAATACAAAACAGATGTCTTTTTGCAATTTTGTGTCATGGCAAGCTATCACAGCAAGCTAATAAACAGCTAAATACAACTTCAGTTAGGGTGAATGGGAATTAACAACAAATGGTAAAATATAAATAGTAGAGTAGTAGTAAGTAAGTAATAGTAGTAAGAGCATTTGTCACGGCAATGCTTTTGTCCCAGCTCCTATTTCAAGTTCTATTATATATAATATAAATATTATATTTTTTATGAGACATTACAGTATTGAACCAGCCAGATGAGTTACATTTGTGTTCAGTTAGAAAAAAATGTTTGTATGTCTGAAGGAATCAGTGAGTGTTGAAGTCTGCCTAATTTTTCACTTGCACTGTACACTTTGCTTTTGCTGTGTGTGGCTGACCCCTGTATTAATGTTATAGTTGTCGTTTGTTGTTGTTTGTGTTCTAAGGATAACTCTGTTTGGCCTAGCTAATAGTGTCTTTTTTATGTTTTACTGTCTTGCAGGAATATAAACTCTAGGTTTTTCTAAACCAGAAACCTGCAGCATCCTCTATATTTAGATCGACCTCTGTCCCAGTGGATAGTCTCTTCTGAAGCATGCAGTGACGGAGAACACTACTGCTTCCGTCTGCACAGTAAACCAAAGCACTGACTGCTTTCGCTTCAAATTTTGAATTATATTTATTTGACCATAGAACAATGGGTCCTGGAATGGAAGCTGCAGACATAGCAGTGGTGGCACTGTACTTTGTACTGGTGCTACTCATTGGATTCTTTGCCATGTGGAAAGCCAACCGGAGTACTGTTAGTGGCTACTTCCTGGCTGGACGGTCAATGACGTGGATGGTGATAGGGGCATCACTGTTTGTCAGTAATATTGGCAGTGAGCACTTCGTAGGCCTGGCTGGATCAGGAGCTGCCAGCGGCTTCGCTGTGGGAGCGTGGGAGTTTAATGCACTTTTACTTCTGCAGCTTCTGGGCTGGGTGTTTATCCCTGTGTATATCCACTCAGGAGTTTACACTATGCCAGAATACCTTTCCAAACGCTACGGAGGCAACAGGCTCAAAGTGTACTTTGCGTTTTTGTCCGTTTTGCTCTACATTTTCACCAAGCTGTCAGTGGACTTGTTTGCTGGAGCCCTTTTCATTCAGGAGTCACTGGGATGGAATTTGTATTTGTCCATAGTTTTACTTATTAGTATGACTGCACTCCTTACTGTTACTGGTGGACTGGTGGCCGTACTGTACACAGATGCTCTGCAAGCAGTGCTCATGATTGGTGGGGCACTCACATTAACTATCATGAGTTTAATAAAAGTTGGTGGGCTAGAGGGCGTCCGGACCAAGTACATGCAAGCTGTACCTAATGTTGCTGCTATTACGGCTGCTGGAAACTTCACCTACTCCCCTTCTTGCCGTATTCATCCAAAACCTGACTCTTTGCGTATCCTCCGTGGCCCGCTCGATGAAGACATCCCGTGGCCCGGTTTTATACTTGGGCAAACACCTGCTTCCATTTGGTACTGGTGTGCGGACCAGGTTATTGTTCAGAGAGTACTAGCTGCCAAAAACATTGCACATGCCAAAGGCTCCACACTCATGGCTGGTTTTCTCAAGATCCTTCCCATGTTTGTTATAGTCATTCCAGGTATGATCTCACGCATAATGTTTGCTGACGAGATCGCCTGCATTGGACCAGAGCACTGTATGGCTGTATGTGGCTCCCAAGCTGGCTGCTCCAACATTGCCTATCCACGTTTGGTCATGGCTGTCATGCCTGTGGGACTCCGTGGACTAATGATGGCAGTCATGATTGCGGCCTTGATGAGCGACCTTGACTCAATATTCAACAGTGCAAGCACTATTTTCACCTTGGACATCTATCAAACTGTCCGGAGAAAGGCATCTCAGCGTGAACTTTTGATTGTCGGACGTCTGTTTGTTGTGTTCATGGTGGGAATTAGTATTGCATGGGTACCTGTGATTATTGAAATGCAAGGAGGGCAGACGTATCTCTATATTCAGGAGGTAGCAGGTTACCTTACACCGCCAATTGCAGCCCTGTTCCTGTTGGGTGTCTTCTGGAAACGGTGCAATGAAAAGGGAGCATTTTGGGGTGGCATGACAGGGTTTGTCCTGGGGACTCTTAGACTGATCCTAGCTTTTATCTACCGCGCAGGTCGCTGTGACCAGCCTGACACTAGGCCTCTCTTCATTAGTCAGGTACACTACATGTATGTGGCAGGGGCACTCTTCTGGATTTCAGGTTTTGTGGCTGTAGTAGTCAGTCTGTGCACCTCTCCACCAGATGAGGAGCAGGTTAGGACTACCACAATCTGGGGCCTGCGTAACCTTGAAAAACGTCCAGTAAAGGACAGAGAAGAGGTTTACAGGCTTACCCACAATGACAGCAGTGGTGGTCCTTGTAAAGAAGTGCCCCTAGATGTTACCAAACAAATGTGTCTGGATGGGGCGGATGTTAAACTCCTGGTTCGCTCCAATGATCATGACCCAGCCACTCCCAGTACAGAAGGGTCCCCTATTACTTCCCCTGCAGATCACTTTGACAATAGAACTCTAAGAGGATCAGAGGAGGGCTGGCACAAGGAGAGCAAGTGTAGTAAATGTGTTAGAATTCTGGATTGGATTTGTGGATATAAAGATGAAACAGATGGAAAACAGAGTATTCAACAAAAAGTAGTGCAGGATGAAACAAGAACTGCACAACAGTTATTGTACGAACCCCCTCAAGTTAAACTTCTTCTCAACATGGTCCTGGTGTGTGTTTGTTGTGTGGGTGTCTTCTTGTTTGTCTATTTTTCACTTTAGTTAAAGGTTGCACTGAACTAATGGGACTAGTTGTGCTTTTGTGAAGTTACATGCAAGAGAATGACACTGTTCCAAACAGTTAAACTTTTCATATATTTGAGAAGCACTGTCTGTAATATTTACAGCTCTTTGATATCAGTATATTGTGTACGCTTTCATATCAGTACCCATAGTGTACATGCAAAATGTCTACTTTTACAAAGTTTTATTCTATATGAATTTAATATTTGCCTTATTTAAGCTTGTTACAGCTTAGTTACTACTGTAGCAGAAAAATTATATAAGATGGAATATTTTTTTAGCTGTCACTTGTTAGAACAGAAAAAAATGTCAAATGTGTTATTCTTATTAGTTTGGTGAAGGGGATTATTTGTGTTATATTCATATTTATCTGCATACATACAACATTACTATAAAAACGCAGATCTCATTATGTGTCTTTATCAGTTTATTATCAGCAGTTTTGTTGTATTAGTTGATAACAGTACATGTCCAGGATTTGTGTATATGCTGTGTCTCATATACCTTTTAGCGCACTTCTATCTGTGTGAGTGGATTTTATACTCTTCCAAATGTGTCTTAATGTGTATTTTAGTAACGTATATAACCTATTAGTTACAAAAATCAAGTGTGCCATTTGCAATTATTACCATTTACTCAGAGAATGGCACTGTTATAAATGTGTATTATATACATTACAAGTTTAAAACTAGACTCATTTCAGCTTAAACAAAGGCTGTTTGTTTTTTATTATACTGTACAAATTTGCAGAACTGTGAAATTTTCTCAAAAAGAATATGACATTTTGTTTTTATTGTTGACAGTCCAAAGTGACATTTGTAGTCATTTCAGACATAAACAATAAATAATATTTAAAGGATGTAAATCTTGTGATTGCTTTTTGTTGAAGAGCTTTAAAATGTTAAGAATATGTTATTTTTATGATGTATATTGTTTTTTATTGAATAAAGAGTTTGGTAAAATCAACTATTATGTTTGTGTCATTCTTTCTAATATTTCATGAATTTGGTAAAAGCTACTGTTTTTCACACAATATTGACTAGAGGTTGTTATTAAAGTTTCTATTTGCACTTCAAACTAGACTAGCCATAACTACCATATGCATCAATTACAACAGAGGCCCATGTGGAGACTACAGCTATTTTGGTTTTGGTGTTATTCTGATAAGGATTACATAGAGCTGAGAGAGGTTTTAATCTGCTCAGAAGCAGAAGAGGATTGGTCAAGTCCAGTGAAAATGCCAGACATAGCAAGCATAGTCTAAATGACAATTACACTCCATAGATTTTTGCCAATACAAAAAACCTATTTCAAATGATGACTTAGATCAGGTACCGTCTGGTCTGATCACTCTTCACCCAAGCCATGATCTGTATTAAACCATGACTCAGCGAGTCGCCGTAGAAGTGTAGAATCTGTGACATACATTTCAGAGAGACACTGACTTTGGGGGACTTCAGTGAGCATTAAGTGGGTTTCACTAAAAGTGTTCTGTCTGAAAAAACATACAAAGTGAATGAGTAACACTTAATAAAGTATGTGTATATATATATAATAACAAGTATAACAATAACAAGTTGTTATTATATAATAACAAGATTATTAATCTGTGAAAGAATCCTAATTCCGGGGTGTACCAATAGTGTGAGTCCATGTTCAGCCAGAGGTGTCCCTAACTGACCTTAGGCAAATTAACTGTATGTAAGACAAAATGCATGTAACTGTTTTCATAATACTGAATCAAAGAAGTTGTCTTAGTAAAGAGTGAAATCCATCCACACCGCACCATCCCAGAGGAAACCAATGATGGTTGTCTTTGTGGAAAACTACAGGCATTTGTGCTATGCTTTGTTCATTGTCTATTTTGGACTGAGAGAATTTGAACAATAGCCTCAAACAAAGGTCTTCACATTGAGGGAATCATGATATAATTAGAAGCAGTCAAAAAAGCCGCTTTGTTGTTACTGCATATATGTAAATTTGATACCAGGAAATGTTGACGTTCTTAATGATCTGTGAAGGCACACCTTGCTGTTCTATTTCAAAACATTACACGTCGACGATGGGCTGTAGGGGTAATATTCTTCTCAAAATGTAATTCAAACACAGCATTTTCACCTAAGCCACTTTGAGCTGCATGCACATGATATCTGTTTCCGTATCTGTCAGTGACAGTGACCTAACAGCTGTAGAGGACATCTGAGCTAATGCACACTGACATTTCTTTGCTCATTAACAAATACACAAACTGTAACACTGTTTATTTGTGTATTACTAATATTATATTATATTTCAAATTGCATACAAACAATTTGAATCTTTGATTAATAAAATAGGTGCACATATTATCTGTCCCAACCGGTTAATGAGTGTGTACCGTAGCAGGGATGTTTTTCTTGGAATGGTTGGGGTTGGGTTTACGCATAAAGTTAACAGTGTACAAACTACATTCTAAGTACACTTTCAAATTCAAGAGTGCTGCTAATATTTGTATATTTATATTTGTATGTGTTACACAACTGGAGTTTTGGTTAAGATTTAGTTCTCTGAAACTTCAACATTTAATAGCTGACTATTTTGCTTTATTAAAGATTTAAAGTTAGGTTAGCCCAAACCTATAAAATATCACTGGTCACTTCTCGTTTGGTATATTAGTTAAATGATCATGACCGAATTAGCAATAAAGTTTACTCAGACATATATGTGCATAACTTGACCCTCTTTTTCCACATGGTATCAGTTTCATAATAGACAGCTTAGCTAAAAATATTATTTTCCCCCCATGGCCCGTAAAATCAATGTGACCTTTCAAATACTGAGCAAACAGCAAGTATGTGCATTCTTGGCGTTCCCAGTGACTACTTCTGACTAAACTATGGCGGCATGCCTCGGATACTGGCATTAATCCATGGAATAGGGCTTCAATAGCAAAGGGAAATATTTACCTCCCAGTTCTCAATAACAGCGGTCTCATACTGAATGGGATGTAATGAGGCATACACCTGTTTGACCTCTACTTTCCTACCGGATGAAACCAACAATGATGACAACAACATTCTTACTGAGTGACAAAGTTTAAGGTAAAATAAATGCGGGAATGTTGATAAGAAAACAAAACTGAGCGATTTTATTTTTTCAAACATTACTTGCTTTTACTGAAATTCTTAATGACATCAATGAACAAAATTCACAAACTAAGAACTTGCTTCAGTGGTATTATTACTTTGCAAGTTTACTGGCTCAAATCTAATGTGTCTAAAAATGGACTGTGGGTCATTTATTATCACCAATCTAATCCTTGTCTTTTTGTACCTTGTTATCAGTTAAGATGTTCTATGTCTACTTTCTTTAGTGTTGTTATTACAGGGTCTATGCAGCAGACAACAGCAAGGCAAATATAAATATTCTTATACACATTTATTATATTATATTTAAAGAAACCATGGCATTTGGAACAACAGGCAGAAAGATACTATTAACAAAATCACGTGTAACTTCTAGCTTCTGTTATAACATGGAGTGCCAGTTGCTTTAAATGTCATATAAAGTTTATGTCTTTATTCTTTAAATACAATACAAAAAAAGCTTTTTGACTTTAGTAAAATATTCACTCCCATAATAATTCAAAGAATTAACCCATGTCTACACTCACAAAAATGGAATTATTAAAAAAGAGCATTAGTAAAGAATCAGTACAGTGTATATGTGGACTATTTAGGGCACTATTTAGAAAAAACATGCAATCGGTCACAAAATCATTTAATTTAATAGGAATGTTGAGTTATAAGTCCTACACATAAACCACAATAAAACAATATCACTGTTTTGTTTATTTGAAATGACTAATGATGATATTGGACAAGGATACAAGTGACACCGGAAAGCAACTATTCTTGTTTGTGGGTCCCAAACAAGGCATTCAGTTCAGACCATGCTATACATAGGGCCATAAAAAGTGATTAGTGTGAAAAAGCACATCATTATCTGTGGGGCTGTGGCCAGTTCCTGTGAATGTGTTATTAGGAGCAGAAAAACAACTCTTCTGCCCAGCCAACTGTAAGATAACTATTTTACTTACTGGTCTTTTAGGCTTGGTAAAATATCTAGCACTGACAAATAATCCTCATCACTAACTAAACACACACACACACACATATATAGTTTCCAAAATAAGTTGTGAAATTTTGATTTTTTTTTGTCTTATTTATTTGTATATTGTTATTGTGCATGAAGTTTATGTAAGCATACAGCATGCCTAGCCCAGTCCTTGGGATTTGGCACTCCTCTACTCTGACCCGTGGTGATGTTTAGGCCACACAAACTGTGGATGAGACACACAAGCCTGTAGTTATTTTGGTTGGATTTTCGTTGTCCCCAAAAAGCGTGGTACAACCAGAGGGACATGTGTCATAACACAAGCTGACTGCTTTGGAATTTTCACCACTAAACAATGGTGTTATGTAAGAGTAGTGCAGAATAACATTGAATCTAACTGCCAAAAATGTAATGTTGAAAACATTTTATGAGAATATAATCAGGTGTAAAAATCCATGGCAGTAAACATACAGTTAAAACCAGAACTTTACCTACACTATATAAAGAGACACAAACACTTTTTTTCACTGTCTGACATGAAATCAGACTAAACTTTTCCTGTTTTAGGTAAATTAGGATTAGCACAATTTTTCATTACTTTATTCATAGTCACAAGTTTACGTACATACACTTCATTAGTATTTGGTACTATTGTCTTTCCACAAGCTTCTCACAATAGTTGGCAGGAATTTTGGCCCATTCCTCCTGACAGAACTGGTGTAACTGAGCCAAGTTTGTGGGCCGTCTTGCTCGCACATGCCTTTTCAGGTCTGCCCATAAATTTTCAAAAGGATTGAGATCAGAGCTTTATTATGGCCACTCCAGAACACTGACTTTGTTATCCTTAAGCCACTTTGTAACCAGTTTGGCCGTATGCTTCGGGTCATTGTCCATTTGGAAGACCCATTTGCGCCCAAGCTTTAACTTCCTGGCTGATGTCTTGAGATGTTGCTTTAGTATTTCCACATAATGTTCTTTCCTCATGATGCCATCTATTTTGTGAAGTGCACCAGTCCCTCCTGCAGCAACTCCCACAACATGATGCTGCCACCTCTTGGATTGATATACATATTTCGGACCAAAGCACGTTCATCTCTGGGACACAGAATCGTCTCCTTCCTGAGTGGTATGATGGCCTGACATTTCCATGTGTTTATACTTGCGGATAATTGTTTGAACAGATGAACGTGGCACCTTCAGGCATCTGGAAGTTGCACCCAAGGATGAACCAGACTTGTGAAAATCCACAATTCTCTTCTTGATATCTTGACTGATTTCTTTTGAGTTTCCCATGATGCTACACAAAGAAGCAGTGTGTTTCAGGTTTGCCTTCAGATACATCCACAGGGGTGTCTCTAATTAACTCAAATGTTGTAAATAAATAAATAAATAAATAAATAAATAAATAAATAAATAAATAAATAAATAAATAAATAAATAAATAAATAAATAAATAAATAAATAAATAAATAAATAAATAAATAAATAAATAAATAAATAAATAAATAAATAAATAAATAAATAAATAAATAAATAAATAAATAAATAAATGTTGTCAGAAGCTTCCAAAGACATGACATTGTCATCTGAGTTTTCCCAGAAAAAAACAACAACATAAAAACAACAGCTGTGATAAATAAATAGTACAATGAAGTAGTTAATTACTATCCATGAGTCATAGATGTAAATTAAACAATACTCAACAGCTCCAATGTTATTGTTTCAAAAAAAGAAAAGAAAATGTCCCACCACTAGTGCAGAAAAAAATGGTCTGCCCTAGGCCTATAATGTGGTAGATTCTAAAATGCTTCATATAGTACAATAGAACAAAACAACCACTGTCTTGAAACAAATGTCACCCAGACCACAATACTATTTATAATATGGCCAATACAATTTCAAAGTGACTAATACCCCTGTCGTGCTTCACAATATATTGTGTATATATTGAAAGTTTACTTCAATAAAACACAACATAGAAAAACACACATTCTCAGATGTCAGATTACACAGTGCATTGTGCCATCAACCAAGAGCCATCACTATCGTTCTCCAGGGCAGGACTGGTTGTCAAAAACAAAAAAAATTTGTTTGCATTAGTCTTTTTTTACTAAGGAACAGCATGACTTTACTTACCACAAAAGACTGCTAAAGCTTGTTAGTCAATTCATGTAAGAACTTGCAGGATGAAAGTCTATGCCTCCTTGGTCTTTTCAAAGTACAAAATGGGCTAATAAATGAGTAATGTTTAGATTATGAGCAGTGCATTTTACATGCCTGATCTTGTGTAGAAGCTCTATTCTACTTATCAATACAAACATGAGTTACAGCTTAATGCTCAAATTTAATTCCACTTTAAATCCGCTTTAAAATATTTGTTTCCCATGTAGTCTACCCGGGGTCACAGCACAACAAACCATAAAAAATGTGTGAAGTTGGGAATGATAAAAAGGTCCCAACATCAAGAAATAAGAGGCAGATCAAACAGAGGCAAAGAGACTCTGTTCAAAGCATTCTGTCAGAAAGAGGAGTACTTGTCCTTGACTGGAACAAAAGAGCCTTCATAACTCCAGGGGTTGAAAGTGATACTGAACCCACACAGACATATTCATTTTTGCAGGAAATACCCACGATATATACTATAACTCAATAATACTCCAGTTCTATGGATGCATTGTCTTGTTTGAATTTAAACCTAAATGCTTTTTGCTGTGCCACCTTGTGTAAATACTGGGAACTACAAGGAATATTATGCACATGAAACATCTTTGCGCTGTTTAATACTAGGCTTACAAGTGCGGTCAGCATCTGACAACACTTACTTATCCCCTTTCTCCTCTAATTTAACTTTTGCTTTATTACGACGATCCATGTAATTGGTCTCTGTACCTGTCCAAGCCACCGCTAACATGAGCAGTCCCTTTGATCAACACATCTCTAGGCCTGTTGATTCTTATGCCAAAACCTAAACATTCTTCTTTGCAACAAATGACTGAATATACTGCAATTTATCATTCTTCAAACAAAGACATACATACACCTAATGACTAGTCTTAACTACTTCTCATGAAGTGAGTGATGTCAAATCTTTTTTGCCTTTATCAGCCAAAGAAAATATGTCAGAAGAAAGCAAACCCAAGGTCGTGTAGCGCAGCCCTTTCCTCCCTTCACTGCCTCTTAGACAAACAAGATTAAAGAGGTTAATAAAATAGAAGCTGAGGTAGACTGCAGGGCTAAGTCAGGTATTGTTGTGTTTTCTTCTGTTCTCTCACCAAGGTTTCTGCCAGAAGTTTCTAATGAGGCCCACACAAGTACAACAAAAGGTTGGTATGGTAACTTCTTTGAACTACTTTCTCAATGTTCAAATTGTGTTCAAACCACAGATGGATCAGAGCACTAATTTGCAGTGTCATTACATGGTCTTGACCAGCGCTGGAAGTAAAGCAAAATAATGTAGAGATAAGGGGGGATGGCAGAGGCCTTCTGTTTTACAACGTATTTATTGGTGGTCACGCCAACTCGTTTCGAGGCAAGGTGGCATTTTTATAAAGTAAAATAATGTTTTTGTTGAAAATCAGAACTCAAGAATTTGAAGCACTTATCACCACTACTACATGGGCTTCAGGGAAAGGATGCCTTCCTGATTTGAAGGACTTGGCAATGGCAATGGTCTAGCAATAAGGCAATTCATGAAAAAATCTTCAAATCAAAGTCCTTCAAACTTGTATTAATCTCACAACTTTCCTTTCAACTGACAACAATCAGGTCTTTAGGTTGAATAATGGCAACACTTTCTGAAGCCACTGTGGAAAAAAAAAAAAAAATATCTTTTGATTATTTGTGCCATTTCTGACACTAAAGGCATTGAACCTTGTGCCAGTTTTTGTTTCATGTGGATAGGCCCAGTAATTACAGAGATATTAACCATAAACCAGGTCAACAAATCTGCAATCTGACAGCAAACAACAGCACATTTTACCGTAGAACTCTGACCTGTCCTCCAGCTCAGTTTTAAACTATATGCAGTCTCCGACGTTATGTTGACACAGGAACACAACCTAACGGGGGGTTTCAGCTTCCTGTTAATGCAACATTTTGAGGTCATTTTCCCATTCAAAAGACATAATATTTAGTTTCAAATGGTTAATTGCTGTATCCAGCAATCACTTAAACCAGTTCTTGGAGGACAAACGTCTAAAAAACAGGGATGGAAAATTCCACAGAAGAAGGTGCAACTAAATAATGAAAAACGCGGGACATCTTGGCATGATTCAAGGGAGATATATTTGCAATTACTAGCTCATTATAAAACGACAACTGGAGCAACACAAAGTTCAATATTCACGCAGTTGCTTATATGAGGTCAGTATTACCATTTCAGGGCAGTGATCTGTCCCTTTCCTTCTGATGAGTGAGGGTTAAACTCATGGGTAAATGTTCTATGCGTAAATCCACAAAAGGACAGTGCGTATCACAAAACTGAACTCTTACTGACCCCTAGTGGCTGGTCTTTCTGTGGCACAATATCAGCAAGCCTATGTTGTCATTATTAGATTTAAAAAAAATAAAAAAGTGCACTATGTCACTTTTCAGGTGGAGGGTTTGCCACCTGGTTGTCTCCATGGAGATTGTCTGGAATGTTCAACAATATGGCATTAAACTTCTACCTATCAAACAGGTGGAGAAACTAGGCCAAGTTACAGGTCATATCAGTTGATAGGCCAACCCGCTCAGAGTAAGAATGGATGTTTTTCAATATATTAAGTCATAAAAACACATGTAATTGAAAAAAAAAAATAAAGATAAGAGAGTTTAATATCATACTGTGGAACATTTCAGGCAAAGCAATCATCTCCATGGAGACAAACAGGCAGTGGACCCTCCACCTGAAAGTGTAACGTGTAACTATCATGCAGTCTTTCTTTTCTTTTAACTAGATGCCCGAATGGTCCAACCTGACTGCGTACCTGGAGAACTCCCTCACTGGTGCGTTAAAGAACTTCCTCAATAGCTGGGAAAATAATGTAACAGCTTCGTCTGATGCAGAGAAAGACAACGTCACAGATATCATATGTTATTTGGCGGTGATGCTTGGTATGTTTGCGTTCATCATAGTCGCCATACTGGTGAGCACCGTCAAGTCCAAGAGGCAGGAGCACTCCAACGACCCCTACCACCAGTACATCAAGGAGGGCTGGACCGCAGAGATGCAGCAGAGTGATGTCATCTCCAACTATGCAGCAAAATAAACCCATAACTTGCAGTAGAAACATTATAAATATTTTGTGATTTAAACTTAAGTCTGTGTTGTAAAAGGGATTAGCTGCGACAGGGAATCAACTTGAATCTTTAATAAACATTACATTGTAAAACATGATCATACTCATGCGCCCACGGCTCACTGTGGCACAATGGAGAAACATCTTGAACTTTCTCAGGACATTCACATTGTAACATGAGCTATATGCCCTGTGCAACACACTGGATAACTGTTAGAATTAGATTCACTTTTTAATTATAAACTGTTTTATTTACACTGCAGTGACTGAATACAAACACAAAAATAAGAATTACTTACAAACGCTTTTCTCATTGAGTGATAACACAGTGTCAAGGATGTTGGATAATTCATCAGATCTATATTGGTAATATACTGGTCTATGTAATGAGAATTTGAATTAATAATGAATTGGGCACGTTGTGGCAAGAAGATCTAAAGTGCCATAAACCTAGTGAGGAGGAAAGTCAAGTCAGAAGTGCTCAGTTGTTAAAAACCACAGGCATTGTTTTGTAGCGTCAGGCTGTGGGTGAATCTGCAAGGGGAAGCAATTAAAGCTGCAGAGCTGCAAACAACGTTCTACAAACTAGTGTAAGCAGCTCACCAGAACACGACAATGTAACCAAATTATTTAACTTTTCTTATTTAGCCATTTGTGCTTAGTAGGCCTGTTGTCCCTTAGGTGTCTTAGTCAATCAAATTTTTACTTGACTAACTAGTTTATCAAGGTTATTTATATGCACACACAACAGCAGAGGAGAAAGTATGGAGCCTTTTCACTTACGAAGATGCTGTTACTAGTACTTATCAGTATACATAGCAGTTTTTGCACTAGTACCTTAATTAATTTTGAGAGCTTTTGCCAGTGTCATGCCGGGGGTGTGGCATCAAATACAAAGGACAAAATTCCCTAAAATGTACTTTACCTTACCCCTTTTGGTCAATTAATCAATACACAGCGCATGTCTTATTTAACCAAGAATTTCTTTAGTGAACTTAGTGTTCTAGGTTTGTCCAGTGAATGACCAGCAGATGGCAGCAGACTGCTCTTTAAACTGCCTGACATTTGAATTGCACAAAGGAAATGGAAATGGCAATAGACAAAACAGGTGTTCCGCAAAAACCAAGTGTGTATGATTACATATGAAGCAAAGCAGGATCATTTTAATTTTTCTAGACTAATTTCCCATGTAGACAAACTGTGCAGACTGGTCCATTATTTAGGTGCCTTTAGGTGTCTGCTGCACACCTGTTGTTGCATGACCTCACAACAGTTACCAAAATACACACCCCTATCCAACTCATAACTACAAAACTACTTCCCCAGTCTGAGTCACACTGCGATTGTGAAACCACTAAAGCACAACTACTCTCCCAATTTCCACTCAGATCCCATATCCCCTAGAGATGCAGCTTTACCCTTTTATTGAACCCACTACCACTGTTGTCCTGCCCAGTGTCTCTCTCTCTGACTCTTTCTCAGTTGGATATTTATTTTTAGCGTTCAAACAACTGGTCTCCTAAAAATGGGCCTGTCCTACAAGAGGATAGAGCAGGCTGCTATGTATGGTATCTGTCTCACTGTGCAGCACAAGGCCTACGCTCGCTGCTGCCTTCATTGTGTCTGGGGCCAAGACTTGAGGATGCTTACAACTTGGAATAACTTGCTTGAATAACTTAAAAAAAAAACTCTTTATTTTTTTACGAGATAACATTAAAAATAATATATATTTTGGACCATGGAGCTGCTAGCCCTCTGGTTGTTCTTGCTCCCATGCTTCAGTCTTGTGCCTATAGTTAGCTCTGAGAAGGGTTTGGAGCTGCCACAGTACGATGGGGAAGATCGCGTTATTGATATCAATGACAAAAACTACAAGAAAGCCATGAAGAAGTATACCATGCTTTGCCTGTTTTACCATAAGCCTATCCCGGACAACAAGGAGAAGCAGAAGCAACATCAGATGACTGAGTTGGTGCTGGAGGTACGCAAAGATGATCAAAATAGATGTTGCTGCATTCACTGAACTTAAATATTATACATAAAAGACGATGCTCTCTAGAATTATACTTTTGTTTTGCGATCTGCAATGTTCATTTAATGCATGTTTATTTCTAGAAATTCTCATAAAATGCAGTCATAACCATGGAATATTCACCTTTTAGTCTGTTTGAATAGGTCCAAAAAGTTCTAGATCTTACACGCTGTGCATTCAAGGTGACCTGGTGCAGACCTCTTAAATCATACATTTCATCTCATAGTCAAATGCAGTGTGGAAATGCACTGAGCTGGTCTCAAGTTACAACAAGGCACAGGGGCTTACCCCCTGATCTCCACCGTGTAACAAGACCCCAGCCCAGGGAACCATGAAATGCAGCATTACATATTTGACATAGCACAGGTGTGACTTCTGACCAGGTACTAGCCCAAAGTGTGAAGACAGATCTAACAGCAGTGTCTACAGTTTCAGTAAAGTGCAATTTATGTATAAATTGTGTGGAAATATATTGAGCACTGATGTCACTGAGATCTCAAATAGTAAAGTACAGAATATACACAATGTAATACAGTGCACCATCCCTTTAGTTACGGTATATTTAGAACAATTATGTAATGGACTGTAAGCAGCTACTGGGCACTTTTGACCATGATGTCATAATGCCAGCACAGGGAAACGTTTAAGGATTTCCTAAATGGAAAGTAAAACAAATATTGTGCTTAAACTTGATATTATATTAATCTCGGTGGTGCCACCCAGTCTTGGTTAACTCTATCCAAGGATACGAGACAAGTGGAATTAGTTCACAGGTGAGATCGTACATTGCCAGCAGGTCTATTTCCTCTTGTGCCATGACTCTGTTGTCCATTTAGGGACCATGAACCCTGATTAAATGAGTTACGTAAGTAGTAACAGGTAACTATTGTATTATAATTTAGTAATGTTTGTGTTTTGTTTTGTGTGCAGCTTCTAGCACAAGTGATGGAGGACAAAGGTATTGGATTTGGGATGGTGGACTCTCAAAAAGACGCAAAAGTGGCTAAAAGGCTGGGTAAACTCTCTTTGTATTTCTTAAAATTGAAGCGTTGATAAAAAATATGTTAATAATTGTTTTCCTCAATCACCCTCAGGTCTGGAGGAGGAGGGCAGCGTCTACGTCTTTAAAGAAGACCATGTGATCGAGTTTGATGGCTTACTATCTGCAAATACTCTGGCAGAATTTTTATTGGATGTGAGTTAACTCTTAAAGTCAGATCTCTCATATCTTACCTTGTTAGATGTAACTCTATTGTCCGTGCTTCTGTACAGCTGCTGGAGGATCCTGTTGAAGTGATAGACAATGCACTGGAGCTTCGGGCCTTCGACAGGATGGAAGAGGACATCCGTCTCATCGGTTACTTTAAAAATGAGGAATCAGAACGTAAGTTTGACAATGGGAATTATCAGCAACAGCGTATGATAGACTTGTGTGTGATTGAATTCGTTCCTTACATTACAACACAAATGCTCCTTCATCTCCATGGCTTTGCAAATCCATTTTTACCACCAATACAGCTGTCACCGTCTGATTTAGAGTGTTGTGTTGAGCTACATCCGATTAACCCAACTTGGGGGAAACAGAGGTCAAAGTTCAGCTATTTGTAATCATGGATCTATCCCCAATGGGAAAATCACATCAACTATTTCCAAGCAAAACACAAACATGATTATTTTAAGTGCACACAGTTTATTTGTTTATTTTAAGTAGATTAAAGTGGAAAATCATAACTTTTTCATTGCGTTTTAGACTACGAAGCATTTAAAGAGGCAGCAGAGGAGTTCCAGCCATACATCAAGTTCTTTGCTACGTTTGAAAAATCTGTAAGTTTATAATGAAATTAGCAATGGACTATTAAAATAATCGTAATCTTATTTTCATAATCTTTCTGCACTATATAGACTAATACACTATATAGACTAATACACATGTTTTATAACTAGACCATGGTATTATTAAATCAAAATGGCAAAATAGAATAAAAGTCTCCATATTTTAAACTTGATCTGGTTAAAATGTATTTATAAACTCAATATACATTAGAAATAATTGTTTTACTAGTCAACTAACCGAAAAAATAAGTCGATTACTGAAATAATTATTATTTGCAGCCCTACCTGACATCAATAAAAACTTTGGATTAGGTTTTTCTTCTACATACACACATACTTTGATTACTATTTGACTCCCACTTGTCTTTTCAGGTGGCCAAAGAACTGACCTTGAGGCTGAATGAGGTGGACTTCTACGAGCCGTTCATGGAGGAGCCGGTCACCATCCCGGGCAAACCCCACACAGAGGAGGAGCTGGTGGACTTCATCACAGAGCACAGGCGGTAAACTAAAAACATACATTCATGTTATTACAAGTTCCAATAAGCGTCAAAGAAGAAAATATCACTACCCACTATATGCATCAAAACATAAAAAATAAACACTCATTAACTTATTCATTCTTGGCAAGTGCCATGTCATAGAGCAAAATTTTCAAAATCCAAACCTTGTTTCCAGTTACTTTTAATCGATACCATCTACCGATATACCGATACTTTTTTTTACTATTTGTTTTTTTTGCATCCAAATTCATCTATGTATGTGACCTAGAAAGTCTGCTTTATTGGATTATATTATATAAGTTAATTGTATATCTGTAGGCCTATTCTAATTTGTAAAATAATAATAATAAAAATAATAATAATAATAATAATAATAATAATAAATGCCATACATTATCACATAGAGAAGTAAGTAAATACATATGTGGGTGTTGTGTGCAAACAGGCCGACTCTGAGGAAGTTACGCGCAGAAGACATGTTTGAAACGTGGGTAAGTGTAAAATAAACATAACATAATGATC
>KN485613.1:202882-223438 GCA_000787095.1 Periophthalmodon schlosseri | reverse complement strand
TTTTTTTTTTTTTTTTTTTTTTTAAGTAATTGTAATGAAAACTTACATGGTAATCAGGGCCGTACAAAAAATTTAACGCTAAGATAGCTATTCTCCGTTATTTTAATAGATTCATGCTATTCTCTGATTTTTGGTGTCACGTGCACGCAAGTTGTTTTCTCTAACGCCATCTGGTGGTCAAACTAACTACTACTTGAGAATGACTTTCAATAATATCGTCAGTGTTCAAAGAAATTTTGTAACTAAAAATATAACAAATACATCAATTACTTAGATTGTTCTTAATAAATATGCATTATTGTATTAGTGGTCATCCTAGCCAATATTAAAGTTTGAAACTGTCTGTTTTGTTTTGTTTATTTCCCAATCTTCGTAGGAGGATGACATTGATGGCATCCACATTGTCGCTTTTGCAGAGGAGGAAGATCCAGGTAAGGACATGACATTTGTTTTAAAGTGGGAAAAACATGCTCACCTTTGTATTTTTTTCAGATGGTTTTGAGTTCCTGGAGATCTTAAAGGAAGTGGCCCGAGACAACACTCACCTGCCTGGCCTCAGTATTGTGTGGATTGACCCAGATGACTTCCCCCTGGTAAGTTACAGTCTCTAGACTATAGGGTGAGAGAATGTTGTGGGTACTGATATTTTGTACATCTTTCCTTCAATCACAATCACAATAGTAAAGCTTTTTTCTTGGTTATTAGACTTTTTCTACCTGCTTGAAATATTTTGTAATTTTACTAAGAAATGCCTTCCAATGTTATGTGAAGTCCAGCAGTGTTGTAAATGGCTGTTTTTTGTTTTGTTTTCTCCTGTTCTGTTTTTAATGAAAGACAAAAAAAACCCATAAAAAATAAATAAATAAATTCTTTCCAAGCCTGATTTTCAGAGGCAGTGAGCGCACAGCTGATTGCCAGATTTGCTCTAGTTTTGACTTTATGTATTCATCCTCAGCTGATCCCCTACTGGGAGAAAACCTTCAAGGTGGACCTGTTCAGACCACAGATCGGAGTTGTCAATGTCACAGATGTAAGTACAGTGTATTTACAAACATAAACATAGTCAATTTACAGTCTAAATGCAGCTAAATGTGTTTTCTGTGTTCAGGCTGACAGTGTCTGGATGAGTATTGACAGTGATGAGGACCTGCCCACAGCCCAGGAGCTGGAGGACTGGGTTGAGGATGTTCTGTCTGGGAAAGTGAACACAGAGGATGATGATGACGATGAAGATGACGATGATGATGACGATGATGATGACGACGACGATGATGACGACGACGACGATGATGACGATGATGATGACGATGATGATGATGATGATGATTAGGCTTATACCTGTTTACTCAACAGACTGGGATAAACATGAACTCAAGCTGCAAAGTGAGACCTTTACACAAGTTATTACACAGTAATAACATTGTTAAGAATAAAGAGAACTTAAGATCCCTCCATCTTTCCTTTATACATGGCAGTGGCACATAACGCTCAGAAAAAAGTATTTTGGTTTGGTGTTCTATGAGCAATCATGGATTTTATTTAAGACAGAGATTCAGCCATTTCTAATCATCAATGATATGACTGGGTCTTTTAAACATGTCGACATGTCCACAGCCAATACTTAGGACAGACTTCAAACTTTGAAGGAAGAAATGTATTTATGATCAGGAAATTAATGTTGAAAACAATTTTTATTTGTTTTAAAAATAAACTCCCTCCAAACAGATAAAAGGCAGTAGCTCACCAGTTTCTAGTGTTAACTGAAGAAGCCTCTTGGATGAGTGGCCTAACGTCTTCACTCTAAAACTTTTGTCCAACTGACAGAGGTTAATTTTCTTTTGCAAAACAATAAATTAAAAATCTGTTTGATCAATATAATGAATTAATGATACTATCAGATCGCTCAGCCCTAGGTTCATACATGTGTTGCTTTTTTATTTATTCAGCCGATTCAATATGGTAGATGATGTGTAATTCATTCAATGGAATGGCCAGATTACAAATATTGCACTGTAGCTAAATATATTCAATAACAATAGGACACAGCACCGGTATGGAATACACTGTATAGCAGCTCAGTACAAATATTTATTTTTAGAAATGTGACATTAACAATATGTTGTATAAAATAACAGAGACAGTTGGATATACTTAGACGTATTATAGGTTTCCCTTTTTCATCATCATGCTCATGTCAGTTACTCCCACACTCAGCAGAGGTTTAATTGCATACAAACAGCTGAGGCACAGGTGTAGTTCAAAAAACATTAGTACAGGATCTGGTATACATCAAATCCACTCAGCGACTATAAAAAACAAACCAGTCCCAACCCTAAAAACTCACCTACAGAAGTAACTGGACTGAACTGAGCCAGATGTTCAAAGTAACATCCAGTAGGTGGCAGCAGAGTGACAATGAGATGCAGTTATGTAGTGAGAAGACAGTAGGCCTACCATTTTTTGGCACAAACCCTTCTGTCTCTGCATTTCATTTATAATATAGCACCTCAGAGTCATCATCTGGTCTGTCTATAAACCAGACTGAACTGTACAGAATGACTTGATTAATATTATTGTTGAGTATATCAAGATGTGCTTGAAAATGTACTTCATATTTTGCATGTTTACTAAATCAAAATGGAAACTCAGCTTTGAAGCAGAATCCAGATCAATACAACGAGCTACACGTCAGCTGCTCTCATGGTCATTCTCAGTTTTGGCATACACACCCTCTTAACACAAGCTGTCTCTATTGGCTGCTTTTGTGCATGGCATTCAGTGTAATGGACCCCAGCCTTTATCTGACATTTACAAAACATTCAGATATTTACATTGGCTACCAGATATAATCACCAATACATTTGAGACATACACAATAGAAATGATTCAAGCCATTTTCAGAAAAACAAAACAAAACATGGATACACTATATTAAGGTACTCAAGTATAAATACTGTACAAGTATTTGCAAAAAAGAGTTAAATAGAGGCATAAAGGACCTTTTTGCAGCAATGGTTTCAGTTTGCAACAAGGCTTTTGTAAAATGCCTTGGTCACCATGGTAACACTTAAAAAGAGAAGACAGGCCGAGACAGATCCCAGTGTTCACCGTACCTATACTGTCTCCCAGACAAAGTAGAACTAACGCTGCCTGCATCCTGATTGGCTCATCCGGTCTGTGCGGGAACAGCCCAGCAGGCACTCACTGGCACATGCAAATGACAGGATCTGTAGTGCATAGAATACCTGATCTCTGGTGCCAGGACTGAGGAACTCAAGCAATGTGCCTCCAGTGTGGGCCCATTTGTTTTGTGTCTCCAGGGACGATACAAACACATAAACACGTATGTGAAAAAGTACAAAAAACAGTACAAAAACTTTTCTTTCATGGTGAAAACTCCTTTGAGTAGCTCAACAGTGAGAATAAGGTCTAAGTGTGTTTTTCTGCTAAACTGAGGTTTCCGACTGGAGCAGCAGCAAAAACTTGTGGGACTTGGGGTCGACGTACTCCTCTGTGAGGCGGATGTAAGGGATGCCTTTGACAGTGACGGCTAAACTAAAGTCCAGACACTTGAGCAGGAACTCTGTGCCCTGCTTCAGACCTGTGGTGACAGAGGCTTCACTCACTAGTGTCCACTGGTCGGCCATCCAGCGCTCACGGCCGTACTGCAGGGTGGGCCCCGGGGACAGGTACGTCTCTAGAAATGCCTGTACACACAGCCAAACATAAATACAAACTGCAAACTTTATATCTATAATATAAAACAAAATTATTCACAATTCTCTCCTGACCTTTGGGCTCATGTTGTTAACCAAGCAGAAGGAAAGGTGCTTCTGAATGCTCTCCATGCTGTGACAATGCTGCCTCCTGGTGGTTCGGAGGTACTTCTGCAGGGCCCGGGCCAGAGATGGGAACACGGCCAGAGCAGCTTCGCGCACGTCCATGATGTCAGATGGAGTAGCCTGTTCATCCTCTTTCTTCATCCGGCGCACATGTGTAAACGCCTCCTCCACAGCCACGACCAGCCTGTTAGCATGAAAAGGTAATTAACGCTCCATCTCACATGGGTCGCCTAACCTATTAGATGGATAATATACAATTGGCATGTTATGTTATTGGATTAAATGACCTGAAGGAGGACATGATACCTCACCTGGCTCTGCGCTTGCGTACTCTCCTCTCATAGTCTGCCTCCTCGTAGTACAGCTCATTATGGGCACTGTCTTTACGTTTGGAGGCAGCTGCGCCCATTGGCCGTGACTGATTGCCATTACCAGGCTGCGCCCCCGCTGCGTTCCCCGGAGCTGTGCCAGAAGGACAGGACAAAGGCAAATTGGTCATATTGGCTCGATGTGGAGAGAGGAGTCTCTTGACCCCACCACACCATGATTAATGGCCTATGTCTCAATTTGTAGAGGGGTAAATGAGAGGGGTGACTTATGACGTTTGTTAGGGGACTACAAGCACTTTCTAACAATGAATGTCAATATCTGTATTCTAATTATTGGAGAAACTATTTGGAGAGATGCTTCTGCTTTAAATCTTGTGTACATTCACTCTATCGTTACAGCCAGGCCATGGTGAATATATTTTGTTTGTTCAGAGGCATAGAATTTTCTTGAGATGTCATTGTTTGTGAATGATGTGGGCTTTATTCATCAACTTCAGTTCACTGGTCATTATCTGCATTTGTGTATTCAGCACTTGGTATGCATCAAATTCTGGAATTTTGTACAGAATAAAAAATCATGTAAATGAGCACATCTTATTTAATTATGTGCATTTTAACCCTGAAGATCATATTTAGATACAAACCATCAGCTCTGAATAGTTATAAATATACAGTAAAAATGGGTGGGGGTTAAAATGAAAAGGTAACATTGCAGACGGCAGTGCGGGAGGAAGGAGAGATGTGGCAGAATGTGAGAAACGAGTGCTGCTCTGATGAATTATTTAAGGATTGAAATTCCACAGCCCTCTGAGGATTTTGCACCACACTTTGATAGTGAGGGGGGCTGGGTGAGGGAGGTGCTAATGCTATCAGGACATGATATCATGTACCGTATCCCTGTTAACAGCACATATGTCTGGTGGCTCTATGGAGTGGACGGGCAACTGCTGTGAGCAGCATTTGATCTACAACATGGTATGTACTGTGTGTAACAGGCAATGCACCACAGGCCAAGCTGAGATTACTGTGGATCAGTGCTTTATGGATACTACTCATTATGGTGGGTGGTGCTTCCTTCAACCATGCAATTTGCAACGAACTGTGTTACTCTCAAAAAGGTATGTTCTTATGACATTTGTTAAAGCTATTTATGAACAAATATAAAATGCATTTTAAACTGTATAGAAAAAAATATATTAACATTAAAACATAATTACAAATGTACTTCTAAATCATGCTCGAACACACAATAATGGGATGGAGTGGTTTCATTCCAAAGAGGACTTACCATCCACATTGTAGACCTTTAGCCCGGCTAAGTGCTTGGCTGAACGCTGCTTGGAGGCAGTGAGGAGGGCAGGGTTATGCACTGGGAAGTCTCTATAGTAATACTCCAAAATGGAGAGGGCTGCTCTTTGAATGCTGTAAGGGAAAAACATATTTGTTTCTACCATCCACACAACATCGCCCCTATGCGAAATACAGCGAAAAAGTCTTAATCAAACAAGGAAACCATAATGTGAGACCAAACCTAAAACCGAATCCAAAACTAAATCATGATGATAAATTAAACTGCATACTTAAGATTTGCTTTATAGTTATGTCACGATCACAGTTTAACCAAAACAAAGTGAGGCGACTGGGTGATTGGGCCTGTGCCCATCTCTGCACAGTCCCTATGGTGGCTATAAACAATGGCAGCAAAGTGCTGGACAGGAAGACTGATGAGTAATTCAATTACTGCCCCTGTCTTTCTTCTCAGAGGACATGAGCCTGCAATCACCTTTACTTCAGCAAGGCACAACCAAGACTCAATATTTATTCTGTCTTGTGCCAATATAAATGTACATTATTTCATATATTTACGGTGTGCAGTGGTACCTGAGTTGGCCGATGTTGTAATAGTGAGTTTCTCCGTCAGTTGAGCGGATCACACACACACTGTAGCAGGGCTGAAGGTGACGCAGCTCCAGTAAAACTACAGCCAGATAGTGGACAAAGAGCTGGGAGTCCACAAGAGACACCGCAAACTGGACAATACCATGATAGTCCTCATCCTGTGTGGAACAAATGCTCAGTGAATGAATGCACTCATGGTACTAACAGCTATTCCATAAGCACATGTTCACTTAGGTCATATTACTTTGCTCTAAAATGCCTAAAGCAGATTAAAAGAGTTTGTTTTATCTTACCTGAGCGTCGAGAATGCGGACCCCATAGAAGAGCCAGTAGGACATAGTGAGCAGTAGAGTGAGTGTGGTGAGAAAGGCACGATACACGTCCACTCTGGGGAGGCTGGCCCTGCCCGGTCGGAGGAACAGAGCCCAGATAGCCAACAGGAGAATCAGGAGCTTGAAAGAGATGGAGAGAAATAGACCCTCACAGGCGGACCCACACGCCTGCAGTCGGTCCGGCCACAGCAGAGCCGGCAGCAGCAGAAACACTAAAGGTGTGGCGGCCACCAGTAAGCCCACAAACACGCCCAGAGCGACGGGGAGGTACCTCCGCACGTTCTGGGTGCGGTCCTGGATCTCCTTCCCCAAACCCACCACCTCCTCCTGGGACACACTCAGCTCTGATGTCCCAGTCACAGCGGTCGTGGTTTCTCCCCAGTTATCGTCCTGAAACACAGACAGACATTTCCAAAAAAGTCCCATCACTTAATTGTATGTAGTAATTATATACGCAGTAAAATTTGCACATGGTATTTTCATTTTACATGTTAAAAGGCAGTGTGTTGTTTGTGTATCTACCAAAATGTTTAATGCAAAGAAAAGGGATTATGCTAAATAGTGCACCATAAAATAAATAAAAAAGAAAGAAAAAAAAAGAAAGACATCTGTTTTTGTGGGGAGAAAAAAACTAGCCCATTTTTCAATTACCACGAGGATGTCCTATTGATGCCATGTTTGAAACTTGGGAGGTTTGCTCATTATGCCAAGCAACAGAGAATATGACAGAGAATCACAATAGCCCAGAATCCACATGCTCCACTCATAGACACAAAGCAAATTACTACAGCAGATGCTCCAGCCCATCACTGCATATTAGAGTCATTTTTAATTCTTCCCAGACGACAGGGTTGTTTTAGACAAGATTATTTTTCAACACAGGGAAAAAGCTGAAGAATAAATGACATCTAGTCCAAAGGGACATTTTTTCCTTTGTGGCTGTCATTAATATGTGTCATTGGGCCTTTATAGTTCCCAGAGGCTTTAAGCGCTTTCACATGTGTGCGTGAATACAATTAAAAACCCAGTACTGAATTTTGTTTAATACCAAAACTCAAACTCGAAACAAAAAAAGATGATTTGTGGTGAAATCTTACTGTTAGATCTAATTAGTGGCCTACATCTACATTCTCTATGCCATTAGTGTTCACACCCAATTAAATCAGCCATAGTGAAAAAGAAAGCAGCAGATGAACGATCCCATGTGGAGGAGGGGCTAGGTAAAGACTGATAGATATGACATTGAGCTGTCTGGTTTACATAGCCCTCTGCTGTATAACCTGTCTGGTGGTCTTCAGTGGGTAAAATATGTGACTAATTTTGTTTTCCATGTCAAAACATAAAGATGAAAAAGATTCTATGAAGTAACTGCAGTCTCCACTTCTGTGAATGAGCCTTTCCGCTGGGACTATAAAACAATATCTTGGTACATGTGTGAAGAGAAACTATATAGTCAGCTAAATGTAGCGCAGTGCTTCAGGGCTCCACGCACAAAGAAAAAGCCATACAAATAATAGTCTGGTTCCTCACACACAGCTGAAGTTTCACACAAGAATGATTCTTTGATCATAATTTATTTATTTTAAAATGTTAGTATATTTATATTTTAAAGGAGATATTTTATTCATCTTTGTTGAGCTTTTAATCCTGTTTTCCCCACAGCTTATTCGATATTGTAATTTGAGTGGATCCATGCATGTTTGAGTAATCTTTATTGTCCCATATTTGAGGTGGCATTTCTCTGAAAATTCCCATTTTCACATATCCTCATTGTTGAGACCAGCTGGTAAATACATCTGTGGATGTGGATACAACTGATATATTAAAGACTGTCTGATTATCCACTGTAATGAAGCTAAGGTGGAAGACACAAATAGTGAAGCAGACTGGAGCTGCAGCTTGCTTGGCACTATTCTTATCTGGCAACGCATTAATGGAAAAATGGTTGGGCACTTTTTCTATCTCAAAACAGCAGTCATTAGCACACATAAGGCTGCCAACTACAAAACATAATGCTAAGTGGAATTAACAATCTTGATGTGTGTCAGACTGTTAGCCTTTTCCCGACAATAAGTCTGAAATAATACTATGACAATTTGGGGGATTTTTGCAAGAAAGCGGTGAATACATCATCTATGAAACAAACAGTCTATGGTGGTGCAAACATCTAAAGGAAACTGAAGCTGCTGCCTTCTGGCACAAAGACTAACAAAGCACATGGCGGCTCGCAGTGACAGAACTGGCGCTCTTCCTCTGACTCACACTCGCACTGGGACACAGGGCTGTCACCCAACACTCCCGCCTTATGTCATCGGCATGCATGTAAACATGGAGGATTATTCATATCAGCTTTCCTCAAAGTGCAGTTTGCTAGGCTAATCTCAGTTTGTGAAAATGTCTCTGTGATATCAGCATTACAGTCGCTCCCAAAAGCCCTGGCTGGTTTGATTTGGAAAAAGTGGTGGTGGTGGTAAATGTCAGTTCTTCAGTATCACACAGTTTAGAATGATTTGACTGGGGGAGGGGGCATGCTATTACAATGGTAGATTAAGTTACACTGGCCACAATGGACACTATGAGCTGACAATCACATGACAGCATGGAATGTGGTGGCCATGCCAAAAGGGAATGCCAGGAAGAGGAACAGAAAGGGCCAGACTGAAAGAAATTATTAAAAGCCGAAAATCCCATTTCCATCCAGCCAATGGAAGAAATGATATGATGTATGCAAATCATTTACAGATGACTGGACCCAAGAAGATACATAAATGGGGCAATGGTCAGAAAAAAATCATATATTTTTCTATACTTTATACACCATACTTGAAACTTAGTACTTTATGTCACCCTTGCTCAAAATATGGTTCATTCTTCTGTCAAACAGGACAGTTTGACACAGCTTCACTCTCACATAAGATGCTTGATAGAAATCGTGCTGTCCTCTGAAAGGGAGTCTAACCCTTAGACCTTTCTGATGCCATGTCATTATAGTCACTATGGGTCAGTGAGATGCCAGCTGTGAGAGTAACTTCATGAGGTTATGATCCAACATAAATTATTAAATTAGGTCTTGTGATTATTCACAGACGAATGTAGTTACTCCAGAAATACAGAGCCATAATTGTAGTACAATATAGTTCTTTGTACCTGTGCGTCGTCCCCATGATCAGCCGCTGGAGCGGGCTCTCCGGGCAGGGGCTCTCCGTTGTGGACAGGAGACTCCTGAGATGGACTCTCAGGGGGGTTTAAGACCACTGACCGCTCTGAGCGACTGCTGTCTTTACTGCTGCTGGCTTTGTGTCGCTCACGGCTTCGATCTCTGCAAAAAGATGACATATATTTAACATGAAGCTAAACGTCAATATCAATGTCCACATTCATGGGTTCAGAATGATGAGAAATTATGAAAAATTTATCATTTTAATAATTAATTTAAATATATTAATAAGAATATTTTGAATGGGAGAAAGTGTTGCATGCTGCATTGCAACAGGAAGTTGACACCCATGAATAAGCTACTTTCCTGAACAAATGATTTGTAGCTCACACAGCTTTTTATCATATCAGAGTACTAGTCAAACTAGTGCATTCTGGTATGTTGTGGCCGTGCTTGTGTTGAAGAGAGCAATCCTAACAGAGCCTGGATGGAAGAGAAAGGCGTATATTCCTGCATGTAACGCCAGGTGCAAGGCCTTGACAGCAGGACATTTTCTCATTTGCAGTGAATCATTATAATGGCTTTGTGCTACTGCACTGGGTCGTATCTGTTCTGCCTTGTGGCCTCTTATTTGATGTGTTTTTTACCATACACCAAAGGCCTTCTTTTAGTTTTAAAGTTTGGTTGATCAACTCAATTGAATTCAATCTTATTTATATAGCACATTTAAATACAACTTAAGCTGCCCAATGTGCTTCACACAGATCAAAACAAGGACATGGAGGAGGTAATACTCACGTGTGCCGGTTGGACCTGCCCGAGCGGCTAGAGTAGCCTGAGTGAGTGGACTCTGTGTCCATGTTGGCTCAAAGCGTCTGATTGGCCAGTGTAGAGGAGAGGGGAGCAGAGGAGCTGTAAAAGGTGGGGTACCTCCAACGCTCAATGAGAGGGATGGGTTGCTATAGAGACAGACTTGAGGAAGCAACAGCAACAGAGATCCAGCACGAGGGCTTGTTTGGGACCCACATTGACCTGAAAATGTACAAATACGGGGGAGTGAACAACGTGACACACTTCGCTGTCCAAATTATTATTAATAAAAGTAGTAATATCATAATAGTCAGCAAATCTGTGATGTTTTTCTTATAAAAGACACAGATGTGTGAATATAAAAGAATCATTTTGAGCACCTAGCAGGTCATTCATGATCATTTCCAAAAACAGTTGCCCATTTCCATTAATGACCTACTCAGACCAGCAGCCTGCTCCAGTATCTGTCCATCTATGTCAGGCTTTTGAGCTGTTCCCTGAAACACACATGCCCTGAAACACACAAGCCCGTGCCTGGGTTCTAATGCATGCTGCCTAATGTATGTGCCTAAGTGCTTCCTCATGCATGACCGTCCATTCAGACCTTAATCTACTCTGTGTCTGTCTCCCAGCTGTTGTCCTGACAACCACCTGCCTGTCAGCGGCCACTGGTGAGTCTCTCTAACTAACTGGGATGATCCTTCTCACATCATTTACAAGATTATAGTACTGTATATGTACTGTATATTTACTGTACTGTATGTGTGTGTGTGTGTGTGTGTGTGTGTATATATTTACTGTACTGTATGTATGTGTGTGTGTGTGTGTATATATATATATATATATATGTGTGTGTGTGTTTATATATATATATATACATATATATTGCAATTGTATTGTATTGTGTTGTAGGTTTACCAATAATTGTATTGTGTTGTAGGGTGTTACAACCACATTTTTATTTCTAATGGCATCATTATTATATGCACTGTAAATATGCATATTAACATGGACCAACATGCTCTTCACAACTCAGAGCATCAAATTTTAAACAAAAGAGTTATGACAGAAGACAGCCATCTTTCATCTCTACCCCATCACTGCAGCATCCACTGTTACCGCAGCAACGGACGAGGCAGGGGGGCCCATCAAGCAGCAATAATCAATCACCCCACTGAGGGTAAATGTGTGTTATATGCCTCTTTATAGAAGAGAGGGGCTAAGAGAGAGGGCGCAGAGAGCAAACAATACCTCTGGACTAAAATGGTTAAATTCAAAAAGCCTGGGTTTGAATAAAGCTGTTAACCCCCTGAGTGCTGATCTGTGGACACGTGGCGGCGGTATGTGGGTTACAATCATATACTGAAGAGGCACTGATCCAAGAGATGAGCATGAAGGGCCATAGTGAACCAGGCCATGTGGAAAATCTGCACCACGGGGTAAAAAAAACTATCAATTACAAACCCAAAGACAGTTATGAATAAAGGATGCAGGGTAAGAGGGAAGTACGGTTTCCTCCTCGAGTTAGAAAGATTCAGCAGCCCCCCTTTGATGAGAGAGAGGGGTCGCCCTGCACTGTATGAGCGCGGGTACGTCACTGTGGAGCGTTCTGGTCGGCTGCACCTCGAAGAGAGTCACGAGAGCAGAAAGTGACACTAATGTAAAACAAACTCTGATTAGTGTGTTTGTTTAACGCATTCAGCCGGATACACAGCGGGAGTTATGTACGAGTAAAGGCCCTATGGGGAGGGCTGCTCCAAAATATCCTCTCAGAGTTGTTAATAGTGACAGACCTTTATACATGTATTGTTATTACAGGATTTCAACAAATGTGTTGCATATATCATGTTTGTGACAGAAGAATTTAATCAAACAGACCCAAACTGTAGACTGACACAGATTTAGACGTTGAGCAAGGGTCTTGAGCTGATTGTGTTAATTCGTTATAGACTTTTATGTCCTAGTTCTAGAGGGCCTATTATGTTTTATTGTGCTGAAAAAAAAGTGAACAACAGTTGTTCCTGTTTGTCACCACATTTATTTTTTTTTTTTTTACTAAAGTTAGAGTTCACCTTGATTTATTTTTGCAAAAATACAGAATACAGAAGACATTAAACGTTTACCAGGTTTGTTTCATATAATAGGCAGAGATATAAACAGAGATATTAACCATGAACCATGGCAAAAAAATGTTGGGTTTTTTTTGTTTTTTTTTACTCATAAAAGGCTAATAGAATTCTGACTTGCCCTCCAGTTTAATGCTAAACTACTGACAGTTGTTAGGTGAAGTTACAACTCTCAGTCTTTAGCGCAGTTTAAGACTTGACTAAAAAACCACCTCTTCTCCCTGGCATTTAATACAGGCTAGACAGGATATCTTGATGTTTTATTGGTGCTTTATTTTTTTATTGTTCTTTGCCTATGTATCGTATTGTGTGTATATCTATTTTCTGTTGAGTTTTTATGTGAAATACTTTGGGCAGCTGCAGTTGTATTTAAATGTGCTATATAAATAAAACAGAAGTGAAAATATATATATAAAAAAATGTTATTAACAAATGTAATGTGATTGTAACATAAGAGTTATTGCATATTTGTCCAACTCCGAGCAGCTCTAGCCTGTTAGAGCTGATACCATGCTGGCTCCAAAAGGCAGCCTCACAGTCTTACGCCGAGCACATGGCGAGGCCTGGTCTCCATGACACCTGCGCCCTCACCCCATTAGCTCTGTCTTCCTCTGCCTGTAGTGGACATGCCTTTGATGTACCGTGCGATAATCTACCTGATACAACAACTAGCACTGTTCATTTGTACTACCACAACGCACACTGCATAGAACTGCGAAAGCCAAACCAGTCTTAAAATACCAAATTAATTAAAAAGAGCAGAGAGAGTAAGACAATCCTCTAAGCCTATAGTAAAACCACTGTTAATTCGAATAGTGAACGTCTTTGTGCGTGGATATTTATAGTGATAGTCATCTCCAATCCCTCCTCGGACTTCGGATAAACCAGAGGAACAGCTGCTGATTAACATATTATTGTACTATGGCTCCACTCACATCACACAAGCTGTAGGCCTACACACATTCCACACAGACTGCCCTTGGACACAGACCTCTGCCTCATTTTATAGACCCTTGCTCCAGGTTTGGACATGTTAAGGTTAAATTCTTACAACAACCACCATTAGTTGGAATAAGCATCTGGCGCTTCAGTGTTAAACTTCAATATCACTATTTACATATCGAGAATTATTAAAACACTTGACCTTTAGGGGACAGTTGAGGGTCTTTGGCACGCCCCCTCCCTGCCCTCTCACTCACACCTCTGCACTTTAACACAAGCAGCAGTAAAAAGAGAAAGTTAAGACCTGACACACGGCTCAGGAATGCAAACTTAGCCTTCTTGTTCAGTCAACTGGAACTAAAAAGGGGTAGGCTACGTCGTAAGGTAAGTATTACAAACAAGAAAATGTGTCACATGTAAACTACTGAAGTAAAACAAAGAAATACCTATTTTATTCGTAATTACGTTTGTTAATAATAATTTGATAATATGTGGATTGGCAGTTTACAGTTAAGATCTAACCTTTAATAATTAGTAGGCTTCTGTGGTTCATTGTGAATCTTAACAATTGCAAAACTCCATGTAAGCAGTCTCTTTTTATTCTAGTTTGATGTAGGCTGTCTTTTATTTAGACAAACCTTTCTTTTCTCAGAGTTTGACACTGCATGGTCACCACCTATACCTTTGCCAAATAAAAAAATATAACCTGCTCAGTGTTCATGATGCCTAAAATATCAATGACTGTTATCGTTTCCTCCATAGAGCTGCACTTAACCAATCAGCGCTTTAAAATACTATAGTACTCCACAGTGGCCCTTTGAGACTATGGGCTTTTCCATTCATTCATTCACATTACGCCCAACCATCCAGCTGTATGCACTGTATCCTCCAGGCAGCTGGTGATGATGGCGATACGCACCACCACACTGAGAGGGAAAAGGGCAGCATAAGCCTCTTTTTAACGCTACTGGCTCAACGGAACCGACTGTAGTAGATGCTATCCCCCGTACAGCGGTCTCGGTTACAATGGATCCGCTTTCATCCTGAAGCAATGAGATCAGTGGCTTTACAATCGGACACCGCTTCGTGCAAATTAAACAATAACTGGTGAATTGAACGTAAAATAATGCAAATAATAACTCAAAGTGTATTCAAATCAATTGGACATAATGTAGGAAAAGTAGCACCATGCCCGGATATCATCAGGAGCCGTTCAAAACCCTCCATGGCAGCAATGGACTTCATCATTAATTCTTGTGGGGTGTTGTACCCCAGGCTATGGGCTGTCAGGGTACAAGCCGGTAAAATCATGCTAAATGTTACAATAAAATAATATAAAAAGGGTCCACGTACCGTATTTCTGCTTCACATGTGTGCCCCCATGTTTTTCCTGTCCCGGTGTGGGGGGGAGGATCTGTGTAGCCAAACGTTGCGCTTTTTTCCACTGTGAAGGGCGTCTCTGCTCCGGCAGCAGCTTCTTCAGACGAGCCTGGCCATTGTGGCGAAAACCACAGAGGGAGGCAGCGCCGAGGTACGCTCAGAAGTGCACCAACAGGGGCAATGTTTCAGCACTTACCGCTAGAGGTCGCGGTTTACGGCAGATTGTTGCATGCGTAAAACGACATTTTGCCAACTAGCCTAATAAATCCACCCGGGTTTAAATCACATCTGGATTTTTAATATTAGGGTCTTACTTTCCTCCACAAAATAATACGCAATAAAATATTCAGTTAATAATCAGTTTGGCAATAAAATGCAACTTGCTTCTCCAAAATGATTGTAAAAACCACACCATGTCTGATAACAATGGGCCTTCATATCTATTTAATATTTGACAGGCTACTTTAACTGTTAAAATTTTGAACAATCTTTTAAAAATGCAAATTCCTAAATTCTGATTCAGATTTTGAGCATACAGCATCTTTTACACCGGAAGTGCAGCGCAGAAAACACAAAGGCCTGTCACTGATTCTGCTGGAGTGGACATGAACAATACCACAGGCCCCTGGAGCCACATTACGCACAGAGGTACACACAAAGACAGCAGAGAGTGACTAATGGAAAGGAGAAGTAAAGGGCCTTCCACATCCTGAGCTCATAAAACACAACCTCTGGCCATGAGCAGGCTAAGGCAGTAAGAACCCGCAGAGCTGCATAATTGACCATACATAGACCTGTATTTGCACAAAAAGTTTAATATTATCATAAAGTGATAAATATGTGTAAAATATATTAACAATGATTTCAAATAAATAAAATGAAATACATAAAATAAGCAAAATATAATATTCCACAAATAAACATTAATAAACGACACTGCTTAAAAAAAACACTGGGTTCATCATGATTTTTTTAACAGCCCATGGTTTAAATTATGTGTCCTTCTGTGTCCAAGTAAAGTTCTTAAACGTCCAGCACGTGACTGAGGTATGAAATGTAACGAATAGCCAGTCTGAGTATCTCTATCTTGGACAGTTTCTTGTCCGGAGGCAGAATGGGGAGCAGTTTTCTAAGCTCTGCAAACGCCACGTTGAAAGCCACCACACGAACACGCTCTCTGCTCGCGTGCGCACAGCGGTATTTGGGGGTGGCGCGCCTCCTTCGTCTCCTTTCCTCCCTGGTCTGACTGGGCATGCGTCCTCCGAGGCCCATTGAAGAGGTTGTTTCGGTCCACAATAAGGTCTGGTCCGAAGTCAGCATCATCTTGTTGGCTAAGGGTTAAAAATACGTAAATAAGTAGATGGATCTGTTTCATTAGACTCCTGAGTTCACACAGTAAAGGCAGAACAAATGTATAAATATGTAAAGATTTGGCCGTCAGTTTGGGAAGTGGTGGTCCCCGGTACGGTGAATATAAGGGTGCGGTTGTGCTGGCCTCTAGTGGTGGACAAATAGGCTACTTTCCTCACTGGCGCTGTCCGACGTGCTGAACGTAATTACACAGCATGATATTGTCAAGACTACCATTATTTAAACATATATATTTATCGCACAGTTCCCCAATAATATTTAGTTAGAATTTGTCAATCTTTTATTTGTAAGTTGTTAAGAAGATTTAGGCTATGTTTGGTTTAGTAAAATATTATTCAAGAAAAATCTGCATACCGATAAAAATACTATATAGGCTGTATATTTTCAAAGCGTAGAAAGTAGTTCTCCCACACAGTAATCTAACAAGAGGAGCCTATAGTGAAGTTAAATCATAAACAAACAGACAAACTTGCCTTCCCGTACAAGCTACATAAAAAGCAGAAGAAAATTAGAAAAGTGCTCTCAGGTTGTCCCTCGAAGCTGTACTTTCCTCACTCGCTCTTGAAGCAGTAATGTTAGATTTAAGGCCAGTATAATATTCGCCGTACACTTCCTCTGAGCTTTATGTGTCTATAGAGTTCAGTCTTGTCTGGTCCTTTCATGCTGCCCCGCCTGCACAGCTGTGCGTAAACCCCCCGTCTGTGACGCGACGCACAAAGCCACATGAGACGATGTCCGTGAATATATTGCTTATTATTTCGTATTTGTGAAACACTTAAGATTTATTTTTAATGTAAAGAGTTTACAAAAGTTATATTAGCCCACTTTATTGGACTAGCGAGGCTGCAAGTAATATCACACGTAATCACCGTGTTAAAGAGACGAAACTGCAGTTTGTTCATATTTTTATGGATGTGATTGTAAACGTCCTTTATGCCTTTAGTAAGGGCACTTTTCATCGCCAATTTGACTTTGTACACAATATAAAAAAAGCAAAAAACAAACAAAAACAAACAAACAAAAAAACCTGATGGCCACAGTATTGCAGTTGACTAATTTGTTCTCCATTTGAACTGCCATTTTAGGGCACTTTTCATCACCAATTTGACTTTGTACACAATATAAAAAAGCAAAAAACAAACAAACAAAAAAACCTGATGGCCACACCATTGCAGTTGACTAATTTGTTCTCCATTTGAACTGCCATTTAAGTACAAATGAATCACTAACCAAAATCATGGCGCTCATGTGATTATAGAGTTTTTACATTCAATGTGACACTGAGCCAAAGGTAATATATAAAACTCTAAGACACCCTGCTGGTCCCTATGAGTGAACTATGAGATGCTGAGGTTGAAGTGTGTTGTATGTGTGCACTGCCTGATCTGTTGTAGCCGTGAATTCTATTAATTAAGGGCTCTAGATTTTTTTTTTTAAATATGAATTTTAGGAACATCATTTACTACATTTGTTATTTTTAATTTGCTTGTGAGAAACAACTTTTTGTTTCAGAGTATTTCTAGTAAGTGCCATGCAGCAGATTACCCTACATCTATTTAAGGTAGTGAATTATTAAATATCACAAACAACTGAAAAGACCCTAAAGAAATAAAACATTTACCCATACATGAATTTTCATGTATTGTACACTTCATGTCCTCCCCCATATTCCGCTCAGTCTGGACACCATCTGTCTAAAGGCCACAGAGCTGCATCCTGCTCATATATTTTACATGCATCTCTCTATAGGCCAGTGACTGTGTATGGCCAATCTGTTGTATTTCTTTTGAAAGAGTGAGAGATTTGAAAGGCTGTGAAAATGACTGCACAGTTAATAAAAAACAAAACAAAACTTTCACAATAGTGACTATAAAAAAAACCCAAAACATTGATGGTTTGATGAGTAAGGGCATCTGTTCACTTACTCACAAGAACACAAGCTAATAATAATTAGATTATTTAATATACACTTTAGATATATAACATAATTAATTCCGGCCCTTGAAGAAAATATGGTTCTATTTTGGCATACACTGTAAAACTGTGCTGTGGAATGCATAAAAAACTTCTCTAAATGTCCTTGATTATTGCAATAATCATAGTGAATTTGAAGGTTTCAGTGCAGCTGAGTCATGACGGCTGTGTGTTGCCAAAAAATCTGCCAGTTTACAGCCGGCCATCTGTGAGACTGTTGCTCATTTTGCTCCTACGCACCTCTTACATATTTGGCAATGCTTTTGACATAAATAAACAGATTAGGATGCCATTAAACAATGGCAGTAAACAAACTGAGCAAACAACAGACTCATTTGTGATATGCAGAAAAATATTTTTCTTTCATTTTATTTGATAACAAGAGAAGCATTTTCTGAGCATTTTGGGCATTATTTCAATTGTGTGGATGGCAATAAAATCAAAATTATAGAATGATATTGTATAAAAAGGTAGAACCTATATTTAAGGCCTATATAGGCACTTCATTCATTGCACTCGTATCTGTAAAATATATAGGCTTGTTGTATTGGTATTGGGTACTATTGGTAGCGGTAAACAGTACTAAACTATGTCCTCGAACAAAATCCAATTTATAGATTTATTCATCATTAGTTTAAGTAACATCGAACTGAAGTTTCCAAAGAATTTCATCAACGCACTCAAACTGTGATCAGGCTGTGGCCGTCTGTTTGCAATGTACAAACTATCCACAAGATGGCACCATTGACCCTTTTTGAAATCACTACGCTTCTCTCTAAACTCACGGCGTCGCTGTGAGGTTGTGTGGTTTTGTATTTCATGTCAAAACTTGTCAAAACACAAGCTCGGGATATCGCGTAACCCACAAATCAGAACTCACCAAACCGTACATCCAAAGGACAACACGTGATCTTGTATTAGCGGTAAGGAGAGTGCAGCCTTGGGCTAGAAAGCAGGTAATGAAAACATTATGCATCTATTAGTGTGGTCATGGTGTGAACAACAGGAAAGCCACACTCAACCACAAATGAACCACATTCCTAATCTTACACTTCAGTAGACCCTCCTTTATCGTTTGGTATCTCTATCGCGACTCCAGATGTCCAAAGTTTGTGTGATGCTTTTATGTGTATGCAGCGCTCTAATACAGCAGTTGTGCATTAGCCCCTCCCCACAGTGGCTGCTTCTAATCTATGTGACGTCTCAATTGATTATGGCCCAGATGTGTGCCAGCCTGGCACGCTCTTGTTTCACTTTGATGCCCACAAAGTAAAGAGGGAAAGGAGGAGCTCCTTTCCCTCTTTACTTTTACAGGGCAGTGTTCGTGAGTGGGCCCGACCGCAGACAACGGTTTCTTACTGGTGGAAAGTATAGTGTAATGTAAAAGGAAAACAGAGCTGGAGAAGCAGGAGGAGAGGGCTGAAGAGCAATCTGCCGAATCTCCTTCATGTGGTTTGGAGACATGTTGCAATGGCACACTATGATAATGCATACTGCATGCAGGCAAGACCACATAGGCTATTGACTCCAAATGAAAAAGCTGAAAGACACAGATTTAGTCCAGCACACTCCCAGAAGCAAGATTTTGGTGCTGCATAAAACTGTGTCTTATTTGGATGAATCACTTCATATGTATACATTTTAATTAACCTTGGGGATGGATTCTAGACAGCTACTTCACAAATGTTTACAAATTAAAGGAATTGTATGTAGCTTTAAAAAGGTATTACAATCACAACTGAAACACATACAAGTTTCACAAGTTTTCTCATTCTCAGTGTATGGACAGCAGATACTGCAGCAGCAGAGGCTGCACTAGTGCTCATTAATTATTGGCTGCAGGTGCTGAGGTTTAGATGGTGAACATTGTACGTGATGGTCAAGCTGTTTGTTATATACAAGATGATGATCCAATCAAAAAGCAGAATGAGCCTCACAGGAGTCTCTCATTTGGTTTGCCAGTCTCAATGCTGAAATGCAGTTGGTCTAAATGTAAAAGAACTCTCTTTGATCTGAATCGTCGCTCCCTAAACCCAGCACCTGTGGCCAGTCATTAACCAGGGCCACACGTGTATGTGTCCTAAAGGTTAAGGCACTGGCAGCCCAGGTTCAGTTGTGATGCAGTACTTTTTTAAAACTCTGGAGTGCAGGCTACATACAGTTCCTTTAACACAAATGACACAGGCCTTTTTATTTTTCAGTATGAATATTATATAAACTTGACAATTTATCAATAAACAGGTAAACAACTTTTCCACTGTTATTATTTTGATGGTTTACCATAGTGAATCCTCTTAATTTGAACTTTCACTCCAAAGCAGAAGTCACAGAATGAACTCCAACATGACTAAATTTGTCCAGACTGGTTTTCTATAATATGATTCAGCCTGTTTT
>KN485613.1:191862-202805 GCA_000787095.1 Periophthalmodon schlosseri | reverse complement strand
AATGGGGAAAATTTTTGCCTCAAGTAGCAGCTGGAAAGCAGGAAGACTATTGTGAGTTTATCCTGTGATTAAAGTACAAAATAGTGTGCAGCTGGCTTTCACAATACAACATACACACAACCATATAATCTTGGCTCAAAATGGAGAAATGTCTTCCAGATATGAGCAGAGAAGTCAGTAGAGGTCTTCTTTGTGCGAGCTTATTGACGTGTGATTGACAGCACCTGTGTGAGTGAGCCTGAGCCAATAAGACTGCGGCATAAAAATAATGGCTGAATGTTGGCCTAGGATAAGCTGCTTCTGAGAGTTGTCTGTTGGCTTTGAAATGGGTGAGATTATACTCAGATAACATCAGTATTCCATCATGTGTACGTTATGTTTGATCTACCCCTCTAACATTGGCATTTTTTACTTGCAGCAAGCAAAGTCTTGATTGTGTATGCTCACCAAAGCCCCAGCTCATTCAGTGCTGCTGCCAAAGATGCTGCAGTAGAGGTTTTGAAGTCCCAGGGCTGCACGGTGGAAGTGTCTGACTTGTATGCCATGAGGTTCAAAGCCACTGCTACTGCTGAAGACATCACTGGTGGGGAGGAGGACTATTCCACCAGCATGACAAGTAGATCAGGATAGCCCTCTTGGACCTTTGTGAATTACGGATTTCACTTTTTTGCAGGTGAGGTGAAGAATGCCGACCACTTTTGCTATGCAGAGGAGACTAAAGTGGCATGGGAGGACGGCCGTCTGTGTGCGGATATCACTGAGGAACAGCGCAAAGTCACTGAAGCAGATATCATCATATTTCAGGTGAAGACTGTTGTAAACATGGTGCATTCAAGCACTGACAATCATTCTTGTGTATTTCAGTTCCCCATGTACTGGTTCTCTGTGCCTGCCATCCTGAAAGGCTGGTTTGACCGGGTGCTCACCCTGGGGTTTGCCTACACACAAGAGAAGCGCTACAGCCAGGGCATCTTTGAGGTAAACAACCAGGGAGATTCTGAAGAGATTATAAAATGTCTCAACTCTGATCTAATTACGAAAATGGCTTTGATATTACATACTGATGGTAAAGGTCTAAAAGCATTGGTTCTACAGACCTAAATAAAATGGGAAGACTCACCTCAGACAAAGTGAAAAGATATGTCCTTTACAGCATAAACCAAGGAACACTGTAATAATAAATGCTAAAAACACTATTTTGTTAGAATAACAGCATTTTACTTTCAGAAAAAGAAGGCCATGCTGTCCTTCACAACAGGATCACAGGAGACCATGTTTAGTCCAAATGGCATCAATGGAGACATGAACGTCACCCTGTGGCCCTTACAAGTAGGTATAGTTCTGTTCTCTGACAATTTCATAACTCACTCCTGACTTCATGTCATTCTTCCAGAATGGGATCCTGCATTACTGTGGCTTCGAAGTCTTGGCCCCTCAGATCTTCTGGGCCCCCGTGTTGGCCCCTCTGGAGAGACGCAACTCAATGCTGGAGGCCTGGCGCACTCGTCTGCAGGGCCTCCTGAAGGAGCAGCCCCTCTCCTTCACCCCCATGTGCTGCTTTGACAGTGAGAAGGGCTTTCAGCTCCGACCAGAGGCCCTGGAGAAACATGCCAATAGAGAGTTTGGCCTGACCGTGGGCATCCATATGGGAAAACCACTGCCGCCCAATAACCAGATGAAGGCTGGGGTCTGAACGAGCTGTCAGTGAATGTACTGTCATTTAATAAAATCTATAAACTATATATGCCGTCCTTGTGCAAACATTATGGCTGTGCACAACATTAAAACACTCATATTCTAGAAGTGAATATCATTTCACACTATTCTTCACTGTAAAACTTAAAAGTGCTTAAGTATCTAGTGTAATTAAAATGCACAGTTAAAATTAAATTTGAGAATAAACTGATGTAAGAAATGAACCCAGCCACATGAATTTCTACTTTTCCACATTTTCCTAAATCACAGTGTGGTTTTAAAATTCTGGAATTTGGCTCAAATGTCTAACCAAAGTTGACTCTAACATTTGGGATAAATTCTTTCCAGTCCATTTGAAGATATGACTGTGGGTGAAAATCTTGGCCAAACATTTGCACCCAACATTTTTGCGCATGGCTTGTGGTTTTCTCGTAAACCAATGGAACTAACCTCTGCAGGTTTGAAGTAGTCGTGCACTGTTCCCAGAGAAGTGGCTTTTGTTTGGATATGGAGGAAATGAGATGGGCGACAGAGTGAAGGGGATGGGGGGGCTCACTTAAGGAAATAACTTGTACTCTGATGTCCAGAACTCAGCAGTGACACGATTTCAAGGCTGGGCCAATTCTGCAGCGGAGGTTTCACAAGGTCACAAGAGTTTATTATTGTTGAGACGAGTCCAACTCCAAAATCACCTGTCTGCTTTCCCCTTCACTGGCTGTCAAGAGTAATATTTTTGAATGGTTGAAGGACTGCACTGCAAATTATCCCAAGGGTGATCACACTCCCAACAACTGAATGCATTTTGTGACTTTTTATGGTAATTTGAATTCAGAACAGGTGACTTTATTGAACACACAAAACAAGTCATGCATTTGTCAAAAGTTAATCGTTCTGAAATGATTGTAATAGGTAACTTATGTCTGTCACTGGATGTTCCATAAAAACTTTTTCTGACTTCTCTGATATGTAGAAATGTGTTCTCACATAAGTACCAACGATCCCAAGTATTTGACCCTAATCAGACAGACTCTTTGAACCTTTTTACCAACGTAGTGACCTTTTAGCTTTCTGCTTTGAGACATGACCACTCCAGGGCCCAGTCTGTTTGTGTTTGCTTGTCTCCTGCTATGGTTTCTGAGCCGCTGTCCATCCTGCGTTCCCATTGTCCATTTGGCTTTCCCAGCCCGACCACTGAAGGCCATTTTAAACTGTATCAATATGAGGAAGTGGGCACGCATTTGCCCCACACGGAAGTGAGGCGCCGGAAAGACTCCAGCTCTTACTGTTTTAAATACATCCATGTATTTGGTTAGAAAATAGACACAAAAGCGCAAACAAATCACTCACTGGAGACATTTATAGTGAAATAATGTGAGTATTTCTGTTGTGTACTTAATAATAGGTTGTCTATAAATATTTTGCCATTTCATAAGATTCCAAAGGTTGTAAAGAGTTCACAATCGAATGTCTAAAAAGTTCATTAGGTACGTGCATTTATCACTATAGAGTCAGTAATTTTGAATGAATGCTAACTTTAACATTAGGCTAGCAACAATCTCATCTCTATTGCAAAAAGTATGCCCAAAACCACTGTATACGTGTAGCTATAGTGTTTCCCTTCAGTGCTAAGCTGGGTCTAAATGACTGTGGCTGGGTTTGCACTGTTTTGACTGGTCCATAAATGGATTCCTGTGTTTGCTCCAGATGTCAGCGGGTTAACAAGCGGCCAAGCATTAAAGACCAGCGCAGCACAGACACACATGTGCTGAGTAACACGTCAGTCTATTTATACCATCCATCCCTGCACGCTTTCATGACCACATTAAAAGTCCATCTATTACCTGTCAGCTTGTCAAACTGTGTGTGTGGCTGCGTGAGCCCATGTGGACAGGTCAGCCATCATTTCTATCAAGATTGGCAGAAGGAAAGCACTTGTAATGAGTAACTAGCAGCATTTACCTTTGCATACTTTGAGTGAACTTCCAAACGGCCGTCTGCCTCACTATCACAGTATGCCCATTGTATACTGCTGTGTCATTATAGAAGGGAGGAATTCACAGTGACACGTGAGCCCCCCAAACTCACCCATCAATGTCGCCTGCAAAAACCACTGCATGGGCCTAAAAAGTGCACTGTGTGGGATTATGAGGTTACAAACATGAAGGCATTAACCCAATAATATGAATATAACAAAAAGTAACTAGTGGCGTGTTTTCAGTTTCAGGACAGGCCAAAGCGTATTCTATCTTTCTTTTTTCCTTATTCTGCAGTGAAATTTTGCATGTTGTCAACTTATAACACGTGTGAATGTTCCAGTTCTACCTGAAATGCAGAAGCTGTATAAGTTGTGTTTAAATTGGCACTGCCTGGATTTAATTTGCATATGTGCTAAAAAGATTTAATATAAAACATCATGGATCAGCGCTTTTCCACCTTCAAGGCTCTCAAAGCGCTTTACATCAAGAAACCACTCACCCGCTCATACACCAGTGAACGCAGACACTGGGGGCAAGGTGGGTTAAGTGTCTTGTCCGAGGACACAACGACAGCGTTAATTTGTGGGAGCTGGAATCGCACCTGTGGGTCAGTGATGTTTACGTTGAGGGTGGGATTCGAACTGCCAACTCTACCAACGCAAAAAAAGACAATCTGGCATAATATGTGTCCTAAAAGTATGGATACAGAGCAAGTAATATATTCAAAAAGAACAAATATTTGAGTACTATACTTTTACTTGTACTTTCAGTTGCTTCCATGAATACGGTTGAATCCGAATGAACATTGTTACATGTTTCAACCAGAATATATGTGATAAATACACAAAACACTGAGCGTATATCCGCCGTTAGCATCTGTCAGGATAGGGCAGCTGACAGTCCATTGCTAACAACAGCAGATGTGAGGACATAATATGGAGATTCACACTGTAATAAATAATCCAACTGTACCAAAAACATATTTCCTTTTCAGAGGTGTTCAATGGAGCCAACTGTAGCACTGTTCACGTTATTGTCCCTTCTTTGTTCGGACCTTGATTTGGTGCTATTGTTGTAAAAGGAGTTTATAGCCGTTACAGATTTCTCCAGAGTCCTCTCTCTCAAACAGCTGGTAAAAACTTGACAAAAAGGCTAGATTACAGCAGCTGCATAGGAACACACTCCAAATAGAGCAGTGTGGTTCTACGTAGCGAATGGGCCCAAGAAAATAACAACAAACACTTCCTCCTTATGAGCTGCTAAAGGATGTATCCTTCAAGAGCGGCTCTCTTCATCCTCTCCTCCATCCTTCTTTTGTTGGGCCTTATCCTCTCTCCACTGCATGGGAAACTTTCGACGCTCACATTTTCACACATGACTTGTTGTGCGTTAATGCACCTGATTCATTTGGTACGTGTACGAGTCGTCAGCTTTTAAAAATATTCTGCTTCTTTTGTCTCTAACTTCAGCGCTGACAAACAACACAAGATTTTAACTTTAAAACATTGAAGTTGTTTCATGCCAATTGATTCCTTTATACTGTATAATGTCACATTATGCTATTTTTAGTCACTACTGGCCTACATTGGGTTTTAGCATCATCTTCTTGCACTACATTAGGGGGTGTGAAGCTAACTGAAGGCACTACTCTGTTAGAAGCTCTGTTACTCAAGTTAGACGTAATCTGAGCTTTGTTTTTACACAATCTGACCAGAAAGAGCTGACTTAGTTGGAACTACAACAGGTGAGACTTAAAATTAGAGTCACAAGCTAGCTAGCATTAGCCAACAGTTTTTCAGTTAGTCACGCTTACCGTTTTGTTGAAAATCAAAAGCCTAAACAGGACCATGTGCGTTCATATTGATCACAGGCTCCAGAAAATGTGTTGTTTAAACCCATTTTGTATTTTTTCTTGAGTTTTCAGACTATCTTAGCGTTTGCTAATGTGTGCACTGTGTCACCATGGTAACTGCAGAAAATTCCACCAATAGATACACGTAGCACACCCCCAGCCTGGTGTCACTGCAAAGTATCAGTAATTAAAACCAGGTCTCCACTATCTCCAATGCACTGACAAACAACACAAGATTTTAACTTTAAAACATTGAAGTTCTGTCGTGCCAGTTGATTCCTTTATACTCCATACTGTCACATTCCACTATTTTTAGTTACTACTGGCCTACATTGGGTTTAGTATCATCTTCTTGAATTACAGGCCACAGAGATATGTAGTTCACTGTCTCTGGGAACCTAAGCCCATCTAAAGCCACACATAATGTCATTAGTTTGTGTGTAAATTACCAAAATGTTAAAGATGCACTATGGCACTTTTCTAGTAAGGGTCCACATCTACTTGTCCCTATGGAGATGTTGCTTTGCCTGAAATGTTAAACAGTATAAAGTGTGTCTTTCTCCATGAAGACAAGCAGGCGACGCCACCAAGCCAAGTTACAAGTCAGGTCTGTGGAGAGGCCACCTCACTCACAGGATGCATGTTTCCAAGGTATTTTTGAGCTATAACTCCGGTCATTGAATGAAAGCAAGATGCCCTACTATGGAACATTACAAGCTGTAGCATGTCCATGAAAGAGGCAGGAGGCTGATCTTTCACCAGAAAAGTTATTAGTGGTGGAACGTAACAAAGTAAAAGTAGAAAAGTACTGTACTTAAGTACAAATTTTAGGTATCTGTACTTTACTTAAATACATTTTAAAGTGGATGCTTTTTACTTTTACTTCACTACATTTTTGAACAGGACTGAAAAGTTAAAGTATTTTTCATCACTGTTTGAGACCTGCTAAAAAGGCAGAGGGTTTATTTTTTTTATCAACATCACAATTTGAGCAAATAAAAATGTAAAAGAAATAAAATCAGCTAGAAAAAAAATGACAAAATCATCAAAAAATCAAAGTCAATCAAAATCACTACATTTGAAGCTTTATTATAGATCTCAAAATCAGCGTGAAATATTTTTACTTTTTACTTTTTAAGTACATTTTTTAGCGGGTACTTTAATACTTTTACTTAAGTAGATTTTTTCATTAGAAAATTTTTTTTACTTAAGTAGATTTTTTTCATTAGAGAATTTTACTTGAGTTTACTTTTACTATGCTCCGGTATCTGTACTTTTACTTAAGTATCAAAATTGAGTACTTCTGCCACCACTGAAAGTTAGTCAGGTTCGATTTCTAACCAATCTATCCACTTTGCACGTTTCAAAAGCCACAAGAACAAATGAAGTGATGTCCAAATGCAACCAAGTTCAAATTTGACTTTTGCCAGACACCTCAGTGACTCAGACAGTGATAGAACCCAGACGGACCTACACTGAAATGAATGAGTGAACCGGGGCCCTGGCTGTGTGATCTATGACGTGTTTGACATTGATAAGATGCGTGACGAGTCTGTTTCTTATTTACTAGCAGCAGTGGAGTGCACAGGATGAAGACTGCAGCCATTACGAGACTCCTTATTGATACTTTGCAGCAGATGTCATTAACATTCCGTGGGGGTGTGACGCTAACTGAAAGCACTACTCTCTTAGAAGCTCTGTTACTCAAGTTAGACTTAATCTGAGTGTTATTTTAACACAATCTGCCCAGAAAGAGCTGAGTTAGTTTGAACTACAGCAGGTGAGATGATTTGTGTTGTTAAACAAGTTTCTCACACTTAAAATTACATCAGCTAGCTTTGCCTGGGATCCAGAATACACACTTCTGTAATACTTTATGAAGTGTGAGTCTGGTCACTGGAGAATCTCCCCGTTTTCAAATTGGCGTGATTGACAGGTGGATTAACAATCAGGGAACATGCACGGTCCATCCGCCTCATATCATAAAAATAAAGGAAAAAAATATCACAAGGGGCTGAAAAATATCACAGATTTCTGCAGAATCAATGAGCTACACTAATCTGAGGTGAGATCAATTTGATTTTATTTGTAAATTATAGGTGACCAATGAGCTCCTTCGTTTCACGTGTCACTGGAAAAAAACCTAATCTGATTGCACAATCACGTTTGATCAGACTTGAGACGCAATGGAGGGCGTGAGGCCAAGACTGATATCAATCTGTATAAAAAATACAGAGAGATATCATTCTGGATTTGCCAGGAAAAAGCGAGCTAGCACTTTTTCAGTTAGTCACTCTCACCTTTTTGTTGAAAATCAAACACGTAAAAAGGACTATGAAGGCTCGTATTGATCACAGGCTCCTGAAAATGTGTTGTTTAAAATCAATTTGTATTTTTTCTAAGGTTTTGAGACTATCTTAAAACTTGTTTGTCTGTATTTGCTAATGTGTGCATTGTGTCACCATGGTAACTGCTGAACATTCCACCAATAGAGATACATGTAGAACACCCCCAGCTGATGTCACTGCAAAGTATCAATAATTAGAACCAGGTCTCCTTTATCTCTAATGCTGTGCTTGATGGAAAAAAAACACATGCTTCAAGGCAGTACAACCCGTTCTTCACCTTATGTTTCAAATTGTCATACAAAATCTTTCTTGTTTCTCTCTGAATGACAAGATTACTAATATTTAGTTTTAACTGCAGAAGAATTTCAAGAGAACTCAAAAACCACAACTCAGAGACCTTGTGATTGTGCCTAAACAGTAGTAGATGAAGACCAAGTTTCAAACAAGACCAACGCAGAAGGTTCAGGCTGGCCTGAAAAAGGATTATACAGTTGTTTGTTGAAATAAGGAAGAGACTAGTAGCAATTTAAATAAATGTCAATTCACAGTCAATACTTGTTTGAAAATGATTTTAGTTGCTTTGGGATACTCCCTCTGCTCTACAAACCTGTAACAAAGTAAATAGTCAGATTTCTACAGGGTTTTTCTACCTCTGTGGGAGACTGAAATTGCTAAATAACCACTCTCCCATGCAGAGATTGTACGCAAACACTGGAGGCAAGATGGGAGAAGTGTGCTGCTCAAGGACACAACAGCACTGCTGCTTTCAGCCAATAGATGTTTATCCATTCAAGAACTGATTTATTGATTTGCACTGCCATTTATAACCATTTGCAGTAGGTCGTCTGCATTTGTGCTTTTATGTCTTAAAAACTTGATATATGACTTGTAACCATCAGGATTATGGATGCTAGAAAAACCTTTACGATTTCTCAGCATACACCTACTGATCTAATCTAAGGCAGTGCATATAAATTGAAACCCTTTTTTCTGTTAAGTTCAGATCACACGCTGAATCTCTTGGGACTACTTCAATGGGCCGGACTAGATAAATGAGTGTAGAACAGTGCCCCATTCCTCCTCGCTCCAGGCGCAGTCAGCCCAGGTCCAGATGCCACATCCTGACTGTAATTCCCATACAGAGCATACATGAGCGTACACACACTCACAGGGCTGCACAATGAATGGGAACCACCTGTGACGAGCACTTCAGGTCTCAGAGTAACTTTCCGTCGTCCTTTCCACTTCCGATCTGCATTTCCACGGGAACTCATTAAAATGACTCATATTGTGTGTTTATCCATGTTATTTATCTCATCAGGTTGTTTGCCTGCTGTACAGTTGTGTTTACATTCAATAAAACTCCTAGTGTTTGGATTCCCCTTACTGTTCATCCCTGAAAAGTTTGAAACATAGTGCCATGTTTGTCTCAGTTTCAGTGGCTTGTTTAGTTACTTGAAAACCACCCTTATAAGACCTTTAACTTTATACACGCACTCGCTGCCCACAGGTGATGTATGGTGAAACTACACACTGCAGGCTTCTCCGAGACACCAGCACATTCCAGCAAAAAAGCTCATGGTCCATTTTTCATATAGCGTGACAAGACAATAGGGGTGAAAGTAAGCCACCTTATCTACAAACTGGATGTCAGTGGCATTTTGTAAGAAGCACCATCCGCGCTGCATGGATAGAATTACTGGTTAGGAGGAAGATGCAGCTCGAGGCAGTCATAGACACCTCTTTATGGATCCCGTGGAGAGATTCTGTCATGAACTAATCTCTACTGGACACTATCTGTCCCCCTGAGCCAAGATTTTCTTCAACTATTCCTATAGCGTCTTCTAGCGTGATCCCGTTGACCTGTCTCATATTGTTCGACATGGTTTCTATGTGCCACTGCATGCATGGATACTGAACGGGGGAGGGGCTGAACTGAAACCAATAGGAGCTTTGGGAAAACAAGAACTTGCTTTTAGTTTGCCTTACTGCGGCATGCACAGATGATGGACAAAGTCAATGGAGTGTGGCAGCCATAACCGGTCATGGTCAGCACCTGAGAATCAAGCACTGACAGATTAGAAGGCTGGAATAGTATTGGGTTTGGCTCTGCAACAAGAGACAGTCTCCACAAAGTCTTTTAGTTTTTAAATTTAATACTTATGTTTGACATATGTTTGACTGTGCAAATGTGTTTGGCAGCAGTAAAACAGGCTTATCACTTTTGGGATCACTGCATATGATTCACCGGTGTGTACGGACATGAATATACATTTTTAAGTTCAGCACGAGCCAGATGTCATTATTGATGCATTATTCATCTTGCCAACATTTAAATGTTTAAATGGATTTTGGGACATTTCGAATGCATCCATTTAAAGAACAAATTGTTTTGGCAGTTTCTGTAACATCTTGTTTACTCTACACTTAACACAATGTACCTACCTCATTAAGCATAATGTAACAACACGTAATAAATAAGGTGTAACCCAGCTCCTAACCTTAACCCATAGTAACATGTATTTACAAGTACAAGTACTGTGATTTACAGAGTGACTCTACTGCTCCCTGTGCAGTTTACCTGTTCAGGTCGTTTAGCTCAAACAGAAGGTCTGGTCAGCACCATATTACCAAGTCCAACCAGGTCTGTTGATAAGAATAATATTCATATCTTCAAGAATGGAAGCCCCCCCCCGTTCCATATTGAACACCTGCAGTATAGCTTTTCTTTGAACTTGTACACAGTGTTACGACGTGCTGCAAACCTCTTCTTTCATATCCAATCTCTGTATTGTAAAAGTGATGGAGTGTCAAAGCCTGGAATGTGTTGCTTTGCATTTCCTGACACTACACCTGCACAAACACATCCCCGAGAGGCGCAGTGCATCACCTCATTACCTGCATTCACAATATCAGTGGTGACGAAGTGGCTCGAAAGCCAGGACAATGCACAATCAAGGTGCCAATTTTCTGCCTTTTATATAAAGTTGCCATGTTCTTTGGCCTCCTGCGTATCAACCTGGCTCACAGTTGTATCTGGGGGCATAATAGGACACGAGTAAGTGATTGGAT
>KN485613.1:160116-191761 GCA_000787095.1 Periophthalmodon schlosseri | reverse complement strand
GGAATGTGCAGGCGTAGTCTATTAGGGAGGTCGGCGGCTGATGCTAAAGATGTTTTGGTCTAGAGTGAATGGAGGTGAATGGGCATTAGCACAAAAAAAGCCCACATCCGCGAGACCCCCCACTGCGATTCACAGCGAGTTACAATAAAAATGCCGTCTATAGGAATAGGAATAACACACTGGGAAAGTAGATACTCAAGCACTTGAAGGTCCTATATTACGCAAAATTGACTCTTGTGAGCTTTTACCCATGTTATAATGTTGTTACCTCATCAGAAATATACCTGGAGTTGTTTTGTGTTTTGTTTCATTCACATATGTTTGAGTAACCCTTTATTATGGTCAAAACGCTTTGTTCCACCTTGTGATGTCATGTAGTGGTAGTTTTTAAGTTAACATCTACCTTATACCTTTAGTTCAGTAGAGATTGGCAATTCTAGGGCAGAAATTATACAAATGATTCTCGTGAAGGTGTGTGGAGTTTTAAAACACACTGGAAAACGTCTGTATTACCACATTACACCACAAGGTGGAACAGAGTGTTTTTTGTTTGAAAGAAGAACTGGAGGGTTTGTGTGTTAAACATGTCTGAATCAAACCAAACACAACTCTGGGTATGTTTTTGATGAGGAAACAACATTATAACATAGATCAGAAAATAGTGTAATATGAGCCCTTTAAATGCAGACAAGTTGTACAATTAGAGCAGTTGTGGAAATGGAAGGCTTTATGAGAACATTATCAAAAAACTCACAAAACTGTTCTTACTTAAACTGGAAACAAGCAGAAGTTATGTAAAAGTGAATTTGTTGCTTACTAGAACAAGTACCCATAGTGTCAGTAGCACTAGTATCTTCAGTAGCACAACTATCACTACTTTTACTTGTGCTTGAGTACAGAATGCGCCTGCTTACTTGTTTTCCTCAGCCTCATCCACCCTCAGCCTCCACCTCTCACCTCTCTCTCGCTGACGTCTGCGCAGCCTTTTCGCAGCCACCCTGGTTTTTGCATCGCCTTATCAATTCATCGTGTTTATTCACAACCGAGACTGTGAGAAGAATGGAGCAGAAAACTATCTTGATGTCTGCTGCTATACAAGAATAAATGCTTCAAATCTCAGTCTGGGGGAAGTGTTTATCGCTCAGAGCTATTGTTATATGAAGGATTGTGGCCTTTGACAAACGGCCTGATTATTTATATAGTCAGGCTATTCGTAAAGGCTTTTGTTTAGTGACATTTTGCCAATATCAATGAATTAATCGGGCAGTTCAAGATTTGTATGCAATATATTCTGCCTTGCTAAGATGGAAGGAACTCTTACTTATAGCTGTGCAATATGTAATGCGCAGTATTTGTGTACTTGTACGTATAAAGTTGCTGCACAATAGTATGACACGAGACAACAAATCATCTTTCCAATCAAGGACACTTCAACCATTTCTAAAGCATGAATTATTGCAGAAATAGTAGGCTACGATATCGCCATTATCTTCAAGGAACAGTCTTTGCAAAAAATAAAAACCCTCAAGAAGACATATTATCTTTCATTAATGAAGCGAAACCTTACAACCTTTCCAAGACTTTTTGCCTGATGTAATTTGCTTACAATAATTGCTCTAAAGAGGATTCGCACGCTCTATACAAGTCTACAAGACGCTGCACTGCTATATTTACTTAGTCTCGTTATGTCAGCCGCTCCCACATAGCTCGAGCATTTCAAATATACAGCCAATAAAGAAAATATATATAAAACTCATTAAGATGTGACTTGATCTTACAAAGTTCCCATTGCCTGTGAATGAGATATGGAGAACAGAGGTTGGCAGCAGCTTACGGATGCTTATCAGGGAGTCTTACAACGTCCTCCGATGCTGCTGATAGGGAGGACAATGGGTGTGCGTGCGTAGTGGTTACCCGGTTTAAAGCTCTTGGAGAAACTTACCACATTTCCCTGGTCAGTAATGAGGTCAGGGTGGCCTGCTGGTTGTATTTCATCAGGGAGAATGCAGGGCGTACCGTTATAATAAACTTCAGACGGGAGAAACATACCAATCGTGGGATATCTTCTTCCTAAGCAAACACTGCAGACACATTGTACCTGGTTAAAACAATACAGGCAGAAAGGACATCAAAAGCACCTTTCTGTCACAAATGAACAAAATCAAAGTATATTATGGTGATTTGGCGACGCTATAATGATTACGGTGGTGTTATGGAATGGCCTGGAATTGCGGTTTGGGAGGGTTGAACTTGGGGTTAATTGCTCTAGTGGGACAAGAAAACCCACGATACAGCCCCAAACCGAGCTTTGTGTTAAAAGATGTGGGTAATAAACTGCAACAATGAAACAATCTCACCACAGCTGCATTTATTCACAGCTATTAATCAAATTATAGCAACTGAATTGAATTTTAATAAGGTCCTGCCCTTTGAAACCCAAACACATTCTTGTAGAGTGAACATTGGGTTGTGGGTTTAGAGTGAAATCAATAAAATGTTAGCAATGTTGCCATAGCAATCAACATTTCAAAACAAAAATATTGTCTCAGGTTTATTTTTTACTTTTGTATGGTCCAAAGTTCTCAAAATGTCATCGTTAAACAGGAAGCTGAAACCCACGAACAGAATCCTGGTCTAGAATGTTTCTCTTTGCACTTAGCTTGATTCATAGTCTGGCCACAAAAGTCTACTCAGTGCTTTAAATATAGTTGCATCAGGTACGACATCTGGTGTAAAATACAAAGAAAAAAGTCCAGTCAGCCTATATTAAGAGGTGGATTATAGGGCAGGCACGAGAAAGTTCAAAACGAGGACAAATTTGTTCTTAAAAAAGTTCCCCTAACTGCCCCTTTTGCCCTCACTGAAATAAAGTGCATCATTTGTAATAGTGACGGTTACTGAGCAGGTGTGTTCAGTCACCTTCAGTGGTCTAGTGGGAGGATGGTTCAGCCCATGTGTTGGTTTTGGGTGGAAGCACGAAACAGTTGATGTGGTTCGTTGCTGTCTGCGGATCTGGTTTCATATTTTGGTGATGGAGGGCGAGGCATGTCATGGGCGCAGACAGCCACAACCCTTTTACCCTACATGACTCCCAGTGTGTTGTGCAGTCCTGAAAAGACTAATAATACACAATTTACTTATGACTTTGGCTTTAGTTGCTACCCAGAATTATAATTAATGAGCAATATGTTTGTACAAGTATTCTCACTATGGTTTGCTCACAAAAGACCAGTGGTGGAAGGTAACGAAGTAAAAGTAGTAAAGTACTGTACTTAAGTAGAATTTTTAGGTATCTGTACTTTACTTAAGTAAATTTTACAGCAGATACGTTTTACTTTTACTTCACTACATTTGCGAGCAGGTATCTGTATTTTGTACTACACTGCATTTTTTAACTGGACTGAAAAGTAAAACGTACTTTTCATATGATTTGAAGGGTTATTTTTACCATGTTCGTGGTAACATCCTAAAGTTTTCGAGTTCAAGCTTTGGGTTTGAGCAAACAAAAATAAATACACAAAATTCATGAGAAAAATTAAGACACTGATTTGTATTGCTACTTTTGACCAAAATTGGTATAATTTTAATCAATATCACTACATTTGACACATTAACAAATTAACAGCACTATCAAAATCTGTGTGAAATACTTTTACTTTTTACTCTTAAAGTTTCATGTAATACTTTTACTTGAGTAACTTTTTACCTCTGTATCTGTACTTTACTTAATTAACAAAACTGAGTACTTCATCCACCACTGTCCTAATATGAAACCTCCCCCCTCCCCCACGGTATTAATGCGCCAGTGTCCAGTCATATTTCACATTATGGGCCATTTCTCATCTCTCATATATATCTTATTTAACTTTAAATGATTTAGTAGGCTATATATTCGGTAATTAGTCATATAATATATCATACTGGCATTACTACTAACTAAGACTCGTTTCTCATGCAGACTTGGCCGAAACCATAACGGCAGCGTGTGTGCGTGCGTAAGCGAGCGTGCACTGTTTATTGGGGTGATGCCATGTCAATATGTATTAGAGTTGGTCCAGCCCCGGAGGCGTAGCTCTCGTGAGTTTCAGCAAGTGCAGAGAGAGAGAGGAGCAGACGCGCGGCACAGATTCATTTAAGAAGGCGGAGGGAGCGCACCAAGTACTCAGTAGTGGACCAGTCTACTATTAACCACGAAAACTAAACTTAACAGAATCATCAACTAAAGAACAAAGGATATTCCCACTTTGGAAAGGAGTACAAGGTAAGATGATGTTTATATTTTATTTTATATTTGAGTTCATTTTCGTGTTCTGTTGTTTTATTGAGATGCTCCATGGTGCACTATACAGTTTTAAATTAGTTTCCGGAGTTAAATCGATTTTGTAAGAATGGAGTGCAAGGTGCAAAACGCGGTTCAGGGCTTTTGTCATCTTTTGTTGAAGGTAAAAAGCCCGGGTTACTACCGCATTACTCACACTTGACCAACTCTTTATCCACTCGCCCGAGTTTATTTGCCCTCCATTCACACCCTAAGCCGGGCTACTGTAAGCCGGGGTGACATCTGATAAGTCTGTCTCCAGCAGATAGAAATCAACAATGCCAACAATGTCATTGTATGTTTGCACTGAGCTGCAGTGGGACATTTCGCCGGATTCGGCCCTTGTGCGTAATGACGCCCAATGCTAAACGTCTCCTTTACTTCTGCCACTCTGCGCTGAAACCTGACATTCCCGTTGAAAAGATTTTATCCTAACTAAAGAATGTCAACAGAGAAAGACAGGAGGGGAAAGTCGGGCAAACACGCTGCACCTGCACTGCGCCTGTCGGTTCTATTAGCACATGAAACTACCCTTCAAACGCTTTTATTTTCTGTGTATTGAAATACAAAAGCCGTTTCAGCTAATTTGAAAGTGGATGCTCGCGTTTTAGAAAGGGGGAGGCAGAGAGAGATGCGCTCGCGCATACAGAGCTCGCGGTGGACTGCGTGCAGCTACTGCCTGTCTTATCAGATGGACTGAGTGTTAAAAGGTTAATTAACTAGAAGCCTGTGGGGCTACCTGGCACCCACAGGTATTTTCCATATAATATGAAGGGAATTAGACAGAGACCATTGTGAGGGATTATCTCTGCATACAAAATCCCCAGAAGCACATAGTCTTACCGGATGAGAGGTGATGGATTCCACTGCTTTTGTGTAAGCAGGGGTTAATATAGCCCTGGATCTGTTTCCAAATGTGAGAACTGAGAGCTTACACTGATTTTAATAAAGTTTTTATCTTTAAGACGTTACTCTGAGAAATCTTTATTTAGGAATTTAACTTTACCTGTTCCATAATTTCCATAACTGACACATCAGTTTGAATCAGCTAGTATTGTGAAAGCCAATAAAACATTCATAGAACCCACACAATTAGTCAGACAACCAGTGTCATTTTGGCGGTGGAAAACTCAGACAATAAATATTTTTTCTCCAGGGTGAATATAGAAAATGTTTATCATAGCACTGTTATTAGTTTCTGAGCGTACATGCCAGTACTACAGTCTGCTCCTCCCTGTGGCATGACACATTCACTATAATTTACACTTTTTATTATTTTATTTTATATAAATCTATTCATGTAGTCCATTTCTATTGGAGGGTCTCTGTTGATCATTTCCCAAGTTAGAATAGTGTAACACATTATGGCTTTAGGTTTTTATATCTATCTATATAACCTAATTTCAATATATTCAATTTTTTTCAAAGTTCTGTGAAAATCTATAATTCAACACTAGCAAAAAACTGACAAGCAAACTACTATAAGTTAAAAAGTTCAAGCTTTTTCTCTCCCGTCCAAACAAGTCCCCCTCAGACAGATGTGTTGGTGCTCTTGTTTCACTGCTCGTGGTCGTGCTGTGTCACCCACTGGTCAGTGACCCGGGCCGTGCACGAGCCAAGGCGTCGAGCTCCCCGCCGCTGTCTACTCACAACTCAGTCTCCGGGTGTACACGTCCGTCCAGGCTGCGCAGGGTTAAGCCAGTCGTGTTCTGCTTTTGATCTATTACCTCTCACCTCTGAACCCTCACCAGTGCAGCTAACCCACAGTTAAAGCAGAGACAGGGAAGAGAGACGTCACAGCTCAATCTTGTGAAGACAAGCCAGACAGAGCCATGCAGCGACAAACTTTTTAACTCTAACCTTAGGCATAAAGGCAGCCTTCTGCTTTTATGAATGCAGAGTGTCCCGCTGTGATCTTGCAAATGACTTGGGCCACCTTTTGTTCCTCTACACATGTAGGGCATTTGAAATTATGAGCACATACCTCCATCTTATTAGTCACAGATGTTGTAAAATGACATTTGAACCTATAACCTGACGTTTCTTTGATCATACATATGGTGACAGCTCCTCAACTTCACCTCTAGAAAAGATGAGGGATTTTTATTATTATAAGAAGCTTGTTAAGGGAAAACATTCCTCAAAGTGGCATCCAATTTCCCACCCCGACCAGCGCTTTATCTTGGAATACCCAGAATGCTCCGGAAATAGTTTGTGTTTAGATTTCTCAATCCCACTTCCTTGTGTCCAATCTGCACTCCGCACCGGTGGAGCTAATGCAAACATTTATTGTACGGCCCTTTTGACTGCACATCAATCACACAGTGCTTAGGTTTGTGACACAACAACACCGGCCCTGTATGCGGTCCTGAATGGGCTGTTTTAACAAGCTAACCACATTAAGATTCTTCAGGATCTGGTGGCAGACCGCAAGTACTTTATGTTTTATTAGCTCAGGTAGTCAATGTCCAGAGGGTGCTTTAGCAAATGTGACGGAAAATTGCTTTTTAAATCTGATACCCAAGGCTTATCTACAAAAATAACAGTAGCTATAACCACAAAATTATACTACTAGATGATGTAAAGTTGCAGGAATCCAGTCACCTGTGGTTAAACTGATCTATAAAACAAGAATGCCAGTGTCAGGGAGGGCATCTGGCATAACACCAGAATGATAATCAGTATTTGAATCACTGCATGCACGTAAAAGCTGAACATACATAGAAGTGTTGCATGTCATTACAAATGTTTTCTTTGTTTCTACAGGAGCTAGCCCCATCAGAAGAGTCTGTGGTCGTCCGGAACCTTGCAAAATGAGCCTGAGCACCAGCGAACTGGAGGACCTGTGGGACTCCCTGACCTCCAGTGACTTCAACATCTCAGAGCACCTGGGCAACATCTCCAGTGTGGACACGATGATGTGTCCCACAGCCTTCAACCGCAGCGCCCTCCTCACCTCTATGTGCGTGCTCTACTCCTTCATCTTCGTCATCGGTCTGGCCGCCAATGCCTTAGTCCTTTGGGTGAACATCCGTGCCCAGCGTGACTCCACCCCTCGCCACGAGACGCACATGTACATCGCCCACTTAGCTGTCGCCGATCTGTGCGTATGTGCCACTCTGCCCATTTGGGTCAGCTCCCTGGCGCAGCATGGTCATTGGCCCTTTGGGGAGATGGCCTGCAAGCTAACACACCTGCTGTTTTCAGTCAACCTCTTTGGCAGTATCTTCTTCCTGGCGTGCATGAGTGTTGACCGCTACTTCAGTGTCACCAAGCATGACGACAGCGACAGAGGAGCGAGAAGGAAGCTGGTTCGCCGCGCTGCGTGTGTGGGGGTGTGGCTGTTAGCATTTATTGCTAGTTTGCCTGAGACCTACTTCCTGCACACGGTCAAGTCTTCACACGGAGATCTGATGCTGTGTCGGCCGGTCTACCCAGAAGAGAACCCCAGAGACTGGATGGTTGGAATTCAGTTCAGCTTCATCCTGCTTGGCTTTGTCCTCCCATTCCCGATCATCGCCGTATTTTACACTCTTTTAGCGCGCACATTCAGACACTCTTCTTCAACAGCAGCTTCTACCAATGTGGAGCAGGAACGCCGCATCAGCCGAAGAGTGATCCTAGCTTACATCATCGTCTTCCTCGGATGCTGGGGCCCCTACCATAGCGTTCTATTCGCAGACGCTCTAACCCAACTCGGCCTGCTGCCCCTCACCTGCGGTTTAGACAATGTCCTCTATGTGGCGCTACACCTCACCCAGTGCCTGTCCCTGCTCCACTGCTGTTTCAACCCCATACTCTACAACTTCATCAACAGGAACTACCGCTACGACCTCATGAAGGCGTTCATCTTTAAATACTCCACACGGACAGGGTTGGCGAGGCTGATCGAGACATCAAATGTGTCCGACACGGAGTACTCGGCAGTGGCTGTGGACAATCCGCCCCAAATCTAAATGGACTTAAAACCACCTTCCAACTCGAGTTTGGTATACACTGTCAAAATCATCAGTGACTTATACAGAGAATGACTGAATTTACTTCCATTTCTTGGAAACTGGATATCCGACTGAATCAGAAGCACTTAGAACGTGGTTAAGCTAAGAGAAATCAGATGTTGTCACTATGCCTTATGCAAAGCGGTGACGTTATATGTGTACATGTTTTCTGTGATTGAATGTTAGCCTTTGGACTTTGAACGTAAGAAGGTATTTTCATATATGTATTCACTTGTATTTATATGTACCTTTTATAGCCATATTTGTAACACTGGCTCTCCACAGTGCTCTACACCATTCTCCTACAATAGCTGCCTCATTGTTTTGGTAGAGCCATTGCATAGTTCAGTGTTGTAGACCTGCTGTTCAACAACCTCGTGCTATTATTTCATATGTAAATTATTTCTTGTATATTCTAATGGAAAGTCAGTTTTTTGGCAAAGAAAAGAGGAAAATAGAAACTTCCTCCGAATGCCGGGAGGCGTCCGCTGGAACTGCTGAACTTATGGTCAATCTGCAAATAATATTTATATGCATGTGGTTTGAATCTCGCAGGCCACTGATAGCTTGAACTCTTTCGACCAAACATCAAGAATGAATAGCTTTACCACTCGGGCGTGCAATGACGAAGTGTTTATTGAGGACCAAATAACGAATACATCATGGAATAGTTCAAAGTTGTGCGTGTGTCTACAGGCAGCTCAAAAAGATGGAAGATGAAAGATTTTAAGAGCTGTAAACACAGTTAACCCACTGTATGTAGTAGGAAGAAGACATGTCCTTTTGATTTGCAGACATACAACATTGTGTCATCAGATTGGATACACATGTCTGCTTTTACACTGAAACAATCTGATGTTGTAATTTGAAAAGACAAAACAAATGCATTCCTTTTTGTACTGTAATCTGTAACATGTTTTTTTATATATTAAATACTGAAAAAATGTATTTTGTCTCATTGTATTTTTCTTATATGTCTAAATGATCTTGCATCTTCATTATCTCTATACTGTGAGCATGTTGTTTGTAAATGAGAAGCTCCTGTGGGCAGAGTTTCAGAAAAGCTTTTACTACATTTACACAAAACAAACTTCACTAAACTAGAAGTAAAACTTTATAGCCTCATGTGGTTGCCCACATCTGGAGCCTATACAGCGGATTAAACTCTGGAGCTACAGGATCATGTACAAATGCACTTTCTGTCACTAGCATTTTATCAGTATATTACAAAAATCTAATTATGTTTGAAATACAAGTCTGTGAAATGCTAATACTTCACCTGTTTTTATTTACAGACAAAAGAAGAGGAGAGATGAAAGAAAGCTAACCACAAATTGGCAGAAGGGACATAAAAAGTTGGGCATCACCTTAATTGAGTTAGTTGCTTGTGAAATCCATCTCCTGGACTGAAGTGAAAGAATATACCCAATACTTTGGAGTGAATGAGAGAATGAATGAATGAAGGCAGATATTTCCACTTTCAGCTACAGTGTTTGAATCTCCAACATATAGGCAACAATATGTTGGTTCAACCTGACTACCTCAGGAAAAAATAAGCTTTATTTGAACATCTTTGTGTGAAGAGGATGCTAAAGATTAAATTTCAAAACCGTCTGATAATAAATATTGGCAGGGCTTGTCCGCAAGCATCTGTTCTGGTTTCCAAGTAATTGATATATCGGCATTGGCAATGAAAAAACCCATATCAGTCGATTTCTAATGTGAATAATTGATTGCTTGTAAAAAATCAGGGTAATTAGGCAAATTGGTTCCCGAGTATATGCATACAATGTTTTTTTTTCCTTTTCAACCAAGCTAATGCTATACGTGACTTACCAGATGGTCCGTTCCTCTAAATCACGCGGATGCTGTCATTCCCCAGACATGCTCATAACTGGCACTACCACATCTCTGGGGGCTTGTAAGTCCTCACCGGGTCCACACCAGCGAGTCTTTGGAGAAACAGATGGCTTTTGCGACCACATGTCATAAAACCACAGCTAATGTGCACTGCTATTATTAATAACACTACAATGGCTTTTTAAATAGCCTTTTTAATCTCTACAGGATGACAGGTTCAAATTACTCTTTTAGTCATGCTGGAGAAAATAGGATGGCGACAGTGTACTTAGTCACAGGTTTTAAGTGTCCCTCTCTCCGCACTGGCTATAATGGACAGTCTAGTAATTTACACAGCCCCCAGTCTGCTCCCTGTCCACTGCACTCTTTTAGGACAGTACACGTCTATAGGCCCCCACCTGTTTGACTAACACAAACCATTGATCACTTTGAAGGCTAAGTCCCCCCTTCATCTCAGCTGGCTCTTTCATTCCTTTGTGCTGGTCAAAGCTAGCTCTCCCCGCTTGCTACTCCTGTCCGCTGACCTATGACCCTTGATGACCCCACAGTAAACCTCTTCTTCTGACCCAATCCCCTGGCTGCATCTTCAGTCTTTAAACTCAGCTCATGCGTTTTATCTGTCTGCTGTCCTTTGCTTACGTTGCACAAATGTCTCTCTGTGCCGATTTCCTGTTAGCATCTGCTAGCTTCGACTCGGCTCCTTGTTGTTGACCTTTTGGCCGTCAGATGTCTAAGCTCGTCTGACCACGTCACAAGCACGGTTTGTCTCCTTCATTGGACTTCCGCCCCCTCACAGCTACCACCAACTTAAAATCTCGGCACACAAAGCTACCTCTAAACCTCTTTGTGTTTCTTTGTGCATTTAATCCTCAATACCAACCTCTATTTGAGCCAAGGCAAAAGAGTCACTGTCCCAGAACAATACAAGAGCTGGAGCAGTGCTTTTAATTGTCCACGTCCCCCACTCCTGGCACCTGTTAAGAGCTTTCCACTTCAGTAGCTTGAGTCCAAAGATTGTTGTAGTTCACATCTCCATCTACAAGGCCCTCCAGACAATGTGGTCCTGCTAACAGGAAGTTACCACCGGACACAGACTGGAAAGTAGCCCTGGCTGTTCAGGATTGTGTGGGACCTGTAATGAGTGGCTCTGGTAGGTTCACAAGCCACTAATGAGATAGAAGCAAACACTTAACACAGTAAGACAAGTTATACAATCTTTAAAGGTCCTATATTTCGCAAAATTGACTCCTGTCACCTTTAAGCCACGTTAGAATGTTGCTACCTCTTCAAAAACATACCTGGGGTTGTGTTTTGTTTCATTCACACATGTCTGTCTGCTTCTCAAAAGCTCAAAATGCTCTGTTCCACTTGTGACGTTTCAAAAGCTCAAAATGCTCTGTTCCACCTTGTGACGTCATGAAGAGGTAGTTTTTAAGTTAACAGCTACTTTTTACCTTTTGTTCAGTAGAGATGGGCAATTCCAGGGCTGAAATTATCCAAATGATTCTAGTGAGGTTGTATAGAGTTTAAAAACACAGTGGAGCACTTCCTGTGTGACCACATGACATCACAAGGTGGAATAGAGTGTTTTCAGTTTGAGAGAAGAACTAAGGCTAAATATGCAGGGTTTGTGTGTTAAACATGTGTGAATGAAACAAAATAACTGCAGGTGTGTTTTTGATGAGGAAACAATGTTATAACAGAGATTAGAAAATAGCTTAATATGGGCCTCATAACAACATACCTTTTAGTTTAGAAAGATTACTGAAAATACAACTTCTCTGGTTTCCTTTGCTGTTTTCATTTAACAAATAATATGGAATGATTTAGATTCAGAAGGTGGAATTTCTAAATTGTTATGTAATAGTCAAAATGATTAAAGGTGCATTATGTAAATTTTATGGTGGATGATCCAGCACCTGCTTTAAACATATCTATCCCATGGAAACAGGCATTTGACGTCATCAGGCCAAGTTACAGGTCCGATCTGTGGAGAGGCGATCCCACTCACAATTACAATGCATTTTTTTTAGCAATAAAAGTATCTGTAATTGAACAAATGCAAGACAGATACATTTAATGCCACACTGTCAAGCATTCCATTCAAAGCTAAAATATATACAATACATGGAGACAAGCAAGTGGCGGACCCTCCACCAGAAAAGTTACATTAGGACATGTACCACCAAACAAATGGATGCCATGTGTCTCAACTGTTTCGTTAGACCCATGAAGTCATCTTCTCTTATCTGCTCTGCATTCTTATCCAACAAAATCACTGATAATAACATTACAGTTCATTCTCAGACATGGTGTTTTGACATATAAGGAGGCTTGTCGATTTGTTTAAACTGGAAGAACATTCACACACTTTTTATATAGGGTCATAAGCAGTAAAAAGACTAAGTGGGACCCTCAGTGTTTGGATACCCTATCCATTCTGACAATGTGGAGCTCAAACTGAAGCAGGCTGTGAGGCGGAGGTACAGTTTTATCTCTCACCTGGAAATATTTACAGTCCCAGGCCAGCATATTTCCAACTGAACACTTTTCTATAGCATCTCAGTGGAACTATAAATCCCATTCTTTCACCGCCCTCTATAGATATGCGATGCCTATTATTCTTTTTAGAAACACATTGCACATATATTTCAATAGGCAGCTTTTTATTTCCCTGTTGAAAAGTAAATACAGACCACATTAAATGCATCACATAATGTGTGGAAGTATTTCAGCAAGATGGACGATACCAGCGGCAGTTCTTCAAATGAGTAACTTCATCACATAGAAACACACAGAAATTACAACAGCAGAAATACAAAAATACCAGCCACTTGCCACCACGATTTAAATAGCTTTTGTAATCTCCCCTGGATAATAGGTTCAAATTTCTCTTTTAGTCACACTGGACAACAGTAGGATGGCAACAAGGCGTAATTAGTCACAGGTTTTAAGTATCTGTCTCTACACTGACACTAATGGAGAGGCTAGTAATTTACAGAGCTCCATGTCATGTCCAGTCTGTTCCCCGTCCACAAAGTCCCTATAAAAGAATTTTTAAAAAAGCTAGAAGAGACCAGAAAACCAAATCAAGATGAACATTTTTAATTAGACACTAAACTAAAATTTGTACAGTTTGAGAACGTATTTGATCTATTTTATCGGAGCTAGTACAAGTTGAGGGTCCACCAACTGCTCGTCTCTATGGAAACAGGGGCATTTTTCTGTCTCTGTGGCATCATCTGTTTGTCTCTATGGATGGGAAAAATGCCATACTGTAGAACATTGCAGGCAAAGTAAAAACATCTCCATGGAGACAAGCAGGAGGCAGACCCTCTAACAGAAAAGTTGCATCGTGAACCTTTAATAAAGAAACAACTACTTTGTTACTCTCATTGTCGTATCGAAATCAGTATCGAGTTTCAAGCCTTTTCCTTCACATCGAAACTGAGTTTGAAATTTTAGCATCATAACAACACTAATAAAGATACTGTAACAGATGAACTTGTGTAGAGGTCATACTTCTCAAACTTTTCACGGTAGGATTAAGATTTTCCCATTTCCATCACGCGAGGGATCAAGAGTTGTTGAAATAAATCCGAAAAAACTAATTAAACATGGATTGGTATTTGCGTAAGCTTCATTAATAATCTTAATTCCAGATGCAGTGCTCAAATTATCCACACCGACGTCTGGTACAAAGGCTTGTGGACTCCTTGCTGGTTCAGAGAACAGCTTGTGTTTACCTTGGCTCAGACGCCGTCAAGTGTTTTGCTTCCTTTTACACGTTGCCAGTTATGATTCGACATTGATTTCCTGTGTTCCCATTATTATTTTCTTATGCAGGATGTGTCAAACAGACAATTGGCGCAGGTTGGACTTCAGAAACCTTATCGGAGTTGACTCTGTGGGGTATCTAAGGCTGTGGTTTTGATTTAGTGATCTGAGGAAATGGGCCAGATGAAGTCAAGCTCTTTATAGTGAAATTATAGTGTGTTGCCCTATGACCAGATAATATTTATGAAAGACAAAACATGTTGGAGGAGGTGTGAGAGATGATGATTCATTTGAAACTAGGAAGGCGATTATTTCATCTGCACGCAGACGCACAGTTTTGTAAATGGACAACTGCTATTTCTGGCCAACTTCTGAATCTTCATAATGACTTTAGTGGACGTAAGGATGCCAGGTTAGCCACAAGAGAATGAGCGCATTGTACTAACTATGAACTCTTGAATTATTAATGAAAATGAATCATAAAAACCTGCCAGTGCTCAAAGGGAGTTTTCAGTGCAAATGCTAAGGAAATGATATGGATAGTTTAGCTCTTCATCAGAGTGAGGAGGGAGAGACCACAGAGCAGATGTTGGACAGATGTGTAGTTCGAATGCAGTGGTACAAACCAGTTGCAGGATCAGGCCACACTGATTGCACACATTTATTTACCTAGATTGGTGGTTTATTTAACCTTCTCAGAGTGTGCTGATAACATTAGGAGGAGCTGGTACAGATCCGTCAAACCAGGGTCTGGACTCTAACGGAGGTTCTTCATTAGACGGTGAAAAATGTCCAAAAGACGAGGTGCTGTGTAAAGAACAGAACAGAGCAGACTCAAGTCATCACCATATTTCTACAGGTGTCGCTGACATGTTATTAAAAGTAACCTAAAGAATAAACCCTACAAACAAAATTTGCATCCTGTTTTGAGATCAGTTCATCTTTTTGTATTTCCATAAAAGTAAACCTTTTATGGAAAACATAACAGGTCCCCCAATGTGCAGGGAGCAAAAATGTGCAACGAATGAATAATTGCTTTAATATGTCATGTATATATATATATTATTCATACAGCTCACCTGCTAATTGTATTTTAAGGAGACACGGGTAACACTGCCGCAAGGCAACATTAATCTTTGTTATGGAAATAGCCTACCTCAACTGGGATTTCAGTCCGTTTTGAAGTCTATTGAATGCTGTGTATCACAACAATTGAAAAGAACTTAAAGCTAAAACAATCGTCTCCAGAACAGATGGATATGTGACAATCCATTTGTTACTGAAGCTTTTTAATAACTCTGTAACTTAATAAAAAGAGATTCTTGGGTATGACTTCAGATGTTTTGGTATAGTATAGCTCCTCAAACATAATTTACTCCTTTTCGTGAGGATTTAAGTTAAAATGATTTTGCCATTGTTACAGTACCGTGTCCTCTACATCAAAACTTAAATGTGTGTGTAGATGTGTATGTTAACGAACAAGAACCAGCTCATCCACTTGAAAATACATGCCAAAAAGATTAGCAGTTCTGTACAGTGTGCGTCATGCATTTACAGTATTTATACCCCCACCATTTTTCAAGCACTTTCAGATCTTGAATAATGCGCTGAGGGGCTGGGACGGCGATAACCCTTGTAAAGCATGCCACGACCCATCGAGAGCCGGTTTAATCTACTCCAGATCCGACCATGGTAAAGCAGGAGACAGGGGTGTGAGGAGGGACGCTTAAAGGCCAGTCTACAGGTCCTGTGATTTCACCCCACCTCATTCATTTAAGTTGAATGCTTGTCCATTATGGTGCTGCTATGGGGGAAACCTCGAGTAGATCGACTGGACTGGGGACAGAGTAGAGGGGACGTGTGTCGGGGAAAAGAAGGCAGCTGCTTAAAAGCTTTGAAAAGACCACTATATAGAAACTGTATTAGAGAACTATTATGGTAAAGAATATACATTATTCTATAGGCCAGATGTTCTCCTCGTTATCTGTCCAAGCTTGGGACTGGAAACTACTAAGGAAACTACTTGCTTTTGGAAAATAATGAAAAAGTGTATTCCCATCATTCAACCTCTGCAACTTGCACCTAAAAAAATATTGCACCTAAAAACAATCTTGCATGTGCTGTTTTCACAACTATCATTCCTCTTCAACCACAGTACGATATAGTGTCTCATACAAATGTCTGACTTTGTACAGCTTTTAACCATCTTATAATTGTTTTACCCCCATTTACCCACTCAAAGTTGTATTTAGAGTAATTCATGTATGTTTGAGTAATCTTTATTCTTCTGCAGTCCAGACGTCATTGGTCCGAGATATCCCCGGTTTCACAATCACCAGATTTGGCAGCATCGCGTGGCCATTTTGGCACACATGAAAAAAAAAATCCGTGTGATCCGTGGTTACACATAGGAGGGGGTCAACAGCAGGCAGCACTTTGGTGTGATGTACCGTAAAGGCACAAGCTGCAATCAGCTCCCAGTGGCCTCCACAATTTTCCAATCTGGAAGTCAGTTGACCTGTTTCTTTTATCAAGTCGTTTTAAATAAATATTGTGAAAAATGTCCAAAACATAACATAATGATCCACGAATGCCATAGATCATAATAGTAAAAGCACAGTATGTCTTTTTTCAATCGTAAAGGTTACCACCAGGCAGGTACATGCCTCAACAAGGGAGATTGTGACTAAAATATAGTGCCTCATGGAACAAAGTGCACATTTTTACTCATCTTTGCATATCAGATGTTTTATGTCTCTGTTGGGAAGAGTTAATTCTCATGATGACAGAAAGTATGGTGGAGCCAGGAGGCAGCATGTTACACTACTACGGTGTGTTTACTGTTTTTCTACTGTTCTCTCTCTCTGTCTCTGTTCTCTTTTTCCTCTTTCTCTCTTCTTTTCTCTCTCTGTGTCTCTGTCTCTCTTTCCCTCTGTGTCTCTCTCTCTCTCTCCGTCTCTCTCTCTGGGCTCTAGAGGCTTAATGAATGACTTATGGAGCGCCCTTTGAGGTAAACTGCAGGTAATGATAGCCTACACCGCTTCTGAGACTAAATGACAGAACACGCTTATATGTCAGCTGACAGTTTGTAGTGATAAAATTGAAAGTAGGAATTATCTGCTGCACTGAAGTGATTATAAAATACCAACTTTTAGGCTTTGCACGATGTTTTGTCTGTCTCCAAAGGGAAATATCTTTTGTTGTTCCTGTCTGGGGTCACACTCTGGCATTCCAAAGAAAAAAAATAAAACAAAAGAAGGAGTCAACATGGTATCTCTGAACCACAACATGCCTTATTAAGTTACATTTTCACACCTCAAGCTCACACCTTTCTAAAGAAGTTGAGACACTTAGAAGGCTACTTGCCAAGAATTATGTGGAAAAATCTGTTCTCGCATGTAAATCTACGACAAAATATGCAGCTATGTTTGTGCACACCACCAACTGACATTATGAACTCAGAAAGTGTAAATCTCATAAAGGTATGAGCCCAGTCTTGCAATAATAAGACAAAGTGCCCAGGCTCTGAAAAAACTACTGAAGAAGAAAACTATTTTTTTTCTGAATGCAATTACATCTATTCAATATAAACTCATTAGTCATACTGACCACAGCAGAGGAGGTTAAAGTAGACTTGGAAATATCTTACAAAAACAAATGTTCATGTCCAAATGTACTTTGTATCACATAGTTTATATCCCATAGTAATAATCAGATAGTCATTAATCCTTCTAATCTACAGGCTGCAGATAGCAGCCTACTGTATATTTGTCTCTATGGTGAATGGCCTGTCTTGAACCGTGAATTAGAACAAGATTTTAAGGAATTGAAAGAAAGTTGAAAACAAATAAGGAAATTCTAAAACATAAACTCCCAAGTTAATCCAAAGTCATAACCTCTTTTTTATATGTCTAAACACCACGCATAACAATACTTTTAAGACTATTACTGTGTCTTTGTTTTGCTTTTTTGCTACTATTATTGAAAGTCTAATTTCTCTTTGTTATGTATAATAATATAATTCTTATATTATAATTTTCAGCTTCTATGGGCAAGCAATCTCCAATCAATAAAATCTGCCCAAGTAAAAGTCTAAGTCTTTTGAAAAGTCTGCTTCTTGTCCAGTACATAGGGAGCTATTACTGAGTACAGTCAATCAACACTGGTGGGTTGGAAACTACTCTTAAAAGTGTTTCCTATCACTAATAACTCTGCTTATACGCACCAGCACTACTCCAGGTACTTGATCTTGTTTAGTGTGGTTTGGACCTCAACTTTCCACATCAGAGTTTCACCTGGAAACCATTAAATATCATTATAAGACACTTGAATATATAAAGACATTTTATGGAAAACATCCCCAATGTGCAGGGAGCCAAAACCTGCAGTGAATTAATAATTGCTATAATTTGTCATATGTTTATATATTATTCATACAGCTCACCTGCTGATTCTATTATGAGGTCACATAGTTAACACTGCAGCAAGCCAAAATACATTTTTCTTACAAAAATACCTCAACTTCAGTCCATTTCAGAGTCTATTTTGGATTTTTACCCCTGTCTGTGTGGCATTTCCCCCAACTGCTCTTCACAAATATCCCATTGTTGCACCCAGCTCAGCAGTAATTGACTCGATGTTTGGATATGTCTGTCACTGCACATATCTGCCTTATTCCCTGCTCTGTTCTGTGGATAAGAAGCACTGATAGACTAGGATCGTCTTACAGGGAGTTTTCTCTCACTCGTGGATCACACCCCGAGGTTAACACTGAGGTCTGCGTGTCATTCAGCAATTTGTGTGGACTGTCCCGCCTCAGATTAGGGAGCAATGGGAATACACAGAGACCGAGTCACCCATCTATCTCCACCATCACACGTAACTTAACTATGTTGCTAAATGTTACAATCAGCTGTAAAGCAGGATATATTCTGAGTATATCTTTCTATCAAAGGCATCAATATCTTGAATTCACACGTATCACATGAACTGTTTACATTTTCTTCAGCATTTCAGTATCGATACGTTTACTCATCACCCCAATGTAAACAGGGAAGACCCCATAAGAACTGTTGTTTACAAGATACCAACAGTCACAAGACAGAAACTGTCTCAGACTCATACTCTAATAAATTAGATGAAAGAAGGCTATTTGTTACACAAGCAAAAGACTAATAGTTCACATCAAAGGTAAATTCAAAGCATCTCCTACCTCTTTATAAAACCTTGGCTTGGGTAAGATTGGAGTATCCTCAAATAAATGAAAGCAGACACAGTCTTAACATGATCCTACATTCAGTACAGTAGTCTAATAGTTATTGGTTATGACTTGTGTAGTCCAGGACACAAAACTCAATAGCAAAAATATGTATTCTCTAGCTACTGTTCCCAACTTAAGTGTGATTTTCTTTCTCACACACAACTCAATAGACTTTTGTGAGGTTGACAAAGTGGTTTTGGACAAGGGCTCCTGAGAAATAAAACAAAAGTGCAGTGAGATGAATGGGGGGGAGGAAGCAGTAGTTTCCGTTATGGGTGAGGGTACTTGGGTGTGGAAACCGAGAGGGGGCACGCCCTGTGTGTGCGTGTGCAAGACACCAAATCTGAGCGTTCAGAGGCACAATCAGCCAAATGAAAACAACACACCATAATGCCCCCAGGGACTGGCCCATGAAAAGCTAGACAGCTCGCAGGAGTTGAACTTGAGTTGGTCCTCCGCTGTCCTCTATTCACCCCACTGCCTTTTCACCACAAAATGTATCAATTACCTGTTTTATTGTCCCAGCAGAAGCTAATGTGCTTTCATCTTAACTTGTTAAAATGACAGCAAATGGCTGCTTTGTAAAGATACATGGAATACAAGTGGGTATGATCCAAATCAAAGTGATTGTAAACACAGTTACAAACAAGAGATCCAGATATAGAACAACTCTCTCTCCTACCCCAAGCACTCAATCCCTAGGCTGTTCAGTGCATTATGCAGGTAGGTCTCACTGCACAGTTCTACAAGTTCAGTCAATGACTGACTAACTACGATATCAGGGAAAAAAGAAATGAAAAATAACTTCATTTTAGAAAATCCATCAAGTTTTTTGGGAAGATCATGTCTCACACACTATAAGACATTCCAAAGGTTTTTTTCCAGTCAAGCGTCCCCACAACTAACCTTAGGAATACTACACTTGAGTCTTGACAATGGCTCGTTAGTGTCAGGTTTGAAAAATAAATGGTAGTCAGTGGTAGAATCCTTTTTAAGTAAATAACTTTAAGGCAAAGTAGCTGTGAAATACAGACATAAACATTGTGGTCATTTTCATGCTATTCTGAGTCCTCTTAAATGACTCCACCAGACGTACTGTACACAAACAAGGGCCTAATTTGACAATGAGTGGTGTCTGTACAACATCTGCACTCCACCTCACACCAGAACCTGACAAATCCACTTTCTCAACATGGAAAATGTCACATTGGAAAGTCCCCATGAAGAGCACTCTGAATATACATTACACTAACTCCCAATGTAAAACAATGGTGCAGTATTCTCCTCAGTCTACACATTTGGGGACTTTTGGGTGAAAAAACTGTGTATTTTTCTAGCCTGCTCTGTGAACCTGTACCTGTCTGTGCTCTAGATTGATGGATGAATATTTTGATTGAGTTTGATGTAGCACAAGAATGAACTCATAGCAGGCCATATATTCTGAGTATATGATTTGAGCTGTAACTTAATAACTGTAGTGGGGCGCTTGGATAAACAGTGGCCTAGGGGAGGTGTGTATCTGACCTATGAGTATATATAACTCTCCAAAAACATGCCTGTCATTTTGTCATCAATAAAGCTAGAGTAACCGCTAATAGACAGCAGCATCAGTGTCACGTCACTCATTCTCACCGTATATCCACTTGATCCATCTTGCGGAGGTGTCCGCGGTTAGACACTGATAACGCAGGCAGATTCAGGCAGACTCAGGGCTCCAGGGCTCCCAGGCGTCATCCATCACTGCAGCCCAGCGACGGGGGTCTAGTCATGGACACACACACAGACGCAGAACCTGATCCCCTCCAGGCCACAGACCACTGGGACTGGACAAACACAAATAGACATCAAACACGGGGCGTCTACACAGGTGGCCCCAGCACATTAGTTCAAGCTTTCCAAATATTGCCCGAACTTTTATGTCGAAGCAGCGGGTAATTATTTTCAGATTGTGTAAATCCACTTTTTAATTAAAACATGATTGTTCTTTCCGCAACTATTTGTGTATTACAAGCTTGTGTAACTGGGATTATGTTTGAGGTGTATAATTAGCGCTTGTGGCTCAAAGCTTAAATTTATGCAATTTAATTAATCTTACACACTGATACTGTGAATTATTAAGACAATATTATTTTTTGATTTATATTTCTTCTTGCTACCACTCTAAACAAGCATCCATCACTGACAGACTTTTGTACGATACGGCCTTGTTAACTATAAGTTTAGACTGCACCTCAATCCATCCAGGAGACGGTGCTGACATTCTGGATAGCAATGTTAGAAATCTACAAAACAGCATTGCTTAAACCTCTGCCCAATGAGTTCTCTGATGGTTCCAGTGATTCACTTAAATCAATTTGCCAAAACATATTGAATTGCAAAACAGTAAACACACTGGAACAGAAGGATAAATCATGAATAATGGATTTTCCAGTGTTGTCTCTCCAATAACAGATTAAACCAATCCAACAGAATTGCCTTAAAGCATGTCTTTGAATGTTAGAGTTGAGGTTAATGCATCAGACAATGTACATAGGTACTTCCGGCTTCATCAACTCCATCGCCCCTGCCTCTGTAACTGCTGGTGTCAGGCTCATCATTTTGCTCTTAAAATGTTTGTATTAATCCGCGCTCTATAATCCTGGTATTTTTATTTGGCTATTTTGTCTCTAAATCAAGATATGAACATTAATAACAGACCAATGAGGTGCTGTCTTTCTCCCTGCTAAATCAGCAGTGCTTGCGAGAAGGGGCGTTACCTTCAACAGCCTCGCTATGGATTTGGTTGAACTCCGCTCTAAAATTTGCCCCTATAACTGCTAGTCTCAATGAGCTTTATTTGACTGGAGCCGAACGCTATGGGTGACGTCACACTCCCTTAGTCCACTTCTTTATTCACCTTATTCTGGATATTGCTGTGCGCACCGCCATCATCATTCGGGTTGTATTATTTTGCATGGGGCTGCCGATCTCTACAGGGATACAGAGCCATTTTAAAGCCTCCAGAGAATCGGTGCATTGTTGACTTGTTGGTGCACATGAACACAGAACGTTTTACACAAATCCAACTTAATATCATATTTTAGGGGCAAAACTTTTCTCAAATTCTCCATTGAAGTGAATGTGATTTCCACCACAAAAAAAGTGCAGTTTAGTAGCATTTAGAGGCAAAAGTGGGCGGGGCAGAATGAGGTCAGTACAGTCTATGTATGATTCAACAATCCCTCTTCACTACCAAGTTGCCAATATCCCATAGTCACGAGAATAGGCTCCATGCATCAACACAACCCTGTCAAAGACGAAACGATAATGTAGTGAAAATGCCTCAGACACGCCCTGTCCATTTATCCATGCCGCCTGGTGTTTCCCAGATGTTCCTGAGCCTAAGTATGAGACAGTAAATCTCCAGGATCGAGCGTGCCTGTTTGGAGAGGGGTGCGTGTGCCAGGGGATAACCACATGGCACGAAAGGTTTAAGGTTTTCCAAAGATGGGCTTAGGGAAAACCGCAGGTAAGCGTTTGCAAATATCTCATTCCACGCACATATTTGAGAGCACAACCCACATCTCCCCCTTTTTATCCGCAAGACGAGAAGGAATGATGAGAATGTTGGCCTAGGCGGGCAGGTACCTTATCAGACAATGTTTCCGTAGGTTTCTGTTGCCATTTAACACCCAAAGTGCAATTATTCCCACTTATGACACGTGTTTTCTCCAATGGCAACACACACTCAGCCTTATCGCGCTAAGAGCTTTTACCTCTCAATCCTGTCATCAGTAGTGTAATTTATGATCTAGTCCCAGACACACATATTAAGTGCTCTGGAAGTGGATAGGGTCAAAGCTTCTGTTCAGATTTTTCACTAATTCAGAAGCAAGCTATCTTTTCGATTTGTTTGGGTGAATAGTTGTGTTCCTGGGGTGGATTACATTGCAAACAATACAGATACTCAGTCGCAGTATTTTGGTGCTTCAAGTTATGTTTTTTTTGTTTTGTGTTTTGTTTTTACAAGGATAAGGCTTTTAGCTCACTGGAGAGAACCTTTAACCATGAAATAAAAAATATTATTGCGAGACAGGGTCAGTGTCAGTGGGGGTTGAGGCTTGGCTTATAGATTTTTAGCTGAGTAAATCAACAAAGTGCATTTTTGAGCGAGCGGACATCCATTTTTCAAAGCGCTGTCATAACAATCTAGCAACGCATTTATCATTAACCAGAATATTACTGTGTTTGCAATGCCAAATCCCCCACAAATATATGACGTAATAATCATACTTTACCTGCTCTGGTTCTGATTAATGTTGCACTGACACTTTCCACTGAGAAAAAAAATGTACTAAGTGTTTTAGACCATATCTCATTTTCACTTTATCTGACACTCAAGCCGGGCAATACTTCAGGACTTTGTAGACTTTTTCATTTTAGCTTGAAATACATCATGTCTGTAGATTAATGGCCCATAGACTAGATCTAACTCATAGTTTAGTTGAAGTGAAGCATTTGCAGTTATAAACATCTTCATTTAACCTGCACAGCGTTGAAAGCCAAGTCACGGGTGAGCGCTACAGTGTCAGCCAACTGGCACTCAGAAAATGGAGGCTTGGGTCCGCATATGAGCCTCATGTGGCGAACTAGGAGCGTGAACTGAAGGATTAAATAAAATGACACTTCTGCAATCCAAGTGGAGTCATAATTCATAACAAATTGACAGAAAAGTGCTGCGTGTGGAGGGGAGCCGGTGATCTTTTGGCAGCAAGGAGTTTTGGACAACTGTCAAATCCTCAACTTTCAGTCAGTGACTTCTAACCACGCAAGGAAACAACAGTGAAAGCTCTAGACAAAATAAATCTGCAACACCTTCCAAGCCACTGCCTGTTTTTTCCTAACCGCTCTGATATTTTTAAAAATCTGACCTCCAATTCACTTCATGAGAACCATAACAGCAAATGCAGGTGTGCAAATGTGTTGGGCTAGAACACTTTATTTTTTGTCTGTTTTTCATATTTAAACCTGACACATGATATATTTTCTTTTTATAAGGTTAATGTCTTTTGTGGCTTGTCCCTGTCAAATAAATAGACAAAAAAAATAAAAATAAAAATAGTGAGTGAGATGCTTGGTGCAGTTAACCAAAAATGTAAACGTGATTCATTTACTTCAATGGGCACTTTGTACAATTGATCATATTATTGTATGCCGTAAAACGTGTTTCTTAATCTCTGTAGCCGTTGAGTTCATAATGGGAAGGTAAGGATTCTTTTTTCTTTTCATCATAAATATGTCACTGAGCAGGCAATGTGTGCCAGTATCAACTTATGATGATGCAGAACTCCAAAAATAACTACACTAAATGTCATACAGACTGGAACTTTTCACATAACCTTTTTAAGTAATCAACTTTGTGTGCATAAATCACTGTGGGATCCAATTACAGAGCATGTCTCCATAAAAATAAGAAAACGAGTTGGCTCTTTGTGGCAACAAGCTTCTTACAAATATGTTGCCAAAACTTTGTTATTTGAGTATCCTACGCCAGGCTTATCTTATCATCTATCTGCCAGTAATATGATCCCCACATCCCGCTTTCCTTTCTTCACCTATTTAACGTTGAACAGGATATTAGATTTGACACATAAACCAAATTGCACAAAAGAGATTTTGCATAAGAATGTATTGTAAGTCAAAAGCTTAAAACGTCTTGCTGATTGATGACACCCAATTAGAGAAAAATATAGATGCTCTTTTTTTGGGATTCCAGATTTGGTGAGGTTGACCTTTGTGTGACCTTTGAGAGGGGGAAAAGGCGGGGTCAAGTCAAGCTCAGAAAAGCAAAAACAAAAACAATGTAGCATGGGGGAAATTCCTGCCAAGCGTCTTAATACAACAGGAACGCATAAGGGACTTTTTTTTTCTTTTTTACACGCTCGCCATGGCAACGCAAAGTTTACCAAGCAACATAAATCCTGGTTATCTTGGGCACAGGCACCGCTCCGGCTGCTAGCGCTTCTGTTTATTCCGATTTGAGAGTGAACATGCTCAGGCCACGCTTCCCCTGTAGCTCTCTGGTCCTGTTGTGACAAATTTTATAGTGTAAATGTTTGACTTCACTTTTAAAGCCATGCGCAGTCTTTGATGGGACACTGTGGGTGGTCTACAGTAAATCAGATTAAGAGTTTACACCGATACAATTACAAACAAAACAAAAATCCCAAATACAACAAGCATTCAGAATTAGTAGCGACTGAGTTAAAAGCTGTTTATGTTAACAAATTACATTTTCATCGAGCATGTTTGACTTTTAGTTTACTATATGGACCACTTATGAGAGTTTCCTCTGGGGAAATTCAACCTAATGAATCTTCAGGACTCCACAGACCTTACATAACCCACAAGAAGGGAACACCCCGTCTCTGCTGACAAACAACTTGCAGTGATTTGTTACATATTTGTCTTGTTTTTTTAACGCTTGGGTGGATCTTCACAAAAAGTTGCCAGTGTTTCAGTTCTGTCTTTTAGTTAGCTAGAATTTTAAGATTTGCTGTACTAAAAGTAGACTGGAGATAATTCCTGGTAATTTTAAAAAGATACGTTCCTCTCAGATATAGAATAATAAATAATTTCCATTTTCCACTCTGTATTTACAATTTTGCAGAGTAAGAATCAGGGGCCAGTACTTAAGTGTGATTGGTCAGATAAGCAGTCTCTGATAAAGTTCTTTGTCTTAGGCAGTATTACAACACAAATAGTGGAAAAAATGGTGCAATTATAGCCGTAGTACCTTTAAATCTACTTCATGTTATTTTGTAGTAAGTTTGTTAGTAGCTTCTTTAACAGTCAATGGTTTTTGTTTTTGTCTAACCATGAATAAAAGTTTGTTTTTTGTTGAGGCTCAGAAGGATTTGTGGTTTACTATGCTATGCATCCATCTCCATTCCTATTAAATGAGTAGTTTGAAAAGTATTTCTGGCTTTGTGCCCACTGATCCCGCCACTCCTGTGTTATGCTTCTCTGTTAACACAATAAAAAGCGCCATTTTGTACCTTAAAACCAGCAGGTGCACGTCAAATAGTTCAGTGTCCATTAAACTGGTTCATTTGTCCTCAGTGATTCTACAGCCCAATAACTGGGCACGTAAAAAAACATATTAAGTGGCTTGTTCCTATTGCAGTTTCTTTCCAGTCCAGTGTTTTCAACCAATAAGAAGTGACTAACTTGTCCTGTTATTAACTACTATTCATACTGGAGATGTGCCAGGACACTCTGCTAAGCCACTCTAAGCTGGTCAGTCATTCCCATGCCAAAGCAAAACACATCAGTAAAGTCAACACTCTGTGCCAACAAGCTGCAGCCTTACAAAGGAGGTGAAAAATACCTCTGCAGATATCTGGAGGGCGACTGAAAACAAGACCGTGGAAGAATTAGGGAAGTGGCCTCACTGAGATCAGAGCCTGGTCAAGTGCTCCCATGAGTGCTGGAGATCTCAGGGTAGGGTAACACATCACTCTTCTCCTCCCACTTACAGAGGTGTAAAGTAGTTAAATTTATCCTAGTGCCAAAAGAGCTTTTTGCTCTTGCTACCAGTTTGGATTGCAATTCCAAAGAAAATCCAAGTTCCTGCATGGAGTAAGCAAAGAGGGCATTAGCTAACAGTAAGAAGCGTATAAGAAGAGTCAAAATTGCATATGGTTGCAGTCGACGTATTTCACCAACTAAGTAATTGTAAGTAGGAGTTGCACCAGTTGATGCAGTATTAGCAGAAGTAGCTGTGTACTCCTAACTCTTTTTTCACAGTTTCTACATTTGAACTGCATGATTGATAGGTAGACATTTGATTCATGGCTATAGGTCATTTTCTAATACTTTTAATAGAAAACATTTTTAAGTCCAGATCATCCTGGGGTCTAGCAGTGTGGCCCTCTCCTCTGAGCTGTTGCTAATGACACAAGACAGCAGGAGTTTGATAGCCAATGTGTCCAAAAATACTCACCCCTAAGCATTCCCCCTCCTTTGAAGTGACTGCTAAACGTAAAATAGTCGTTTTTCTCTTCAGGGAGTCTTATTCTGTCAAACCTCTTTAACCTGCAGGCAGGAAGAAGAGGGGATGTCATGGTTTGTATATGTTTTTGCTCTTAACTTAGCACATGTTTTTACTTGTATCTATGTAACTGCGTCCATGTGCGTTTTGGATTGCTCTGTGCTACAATTTGGTAATCCCAGGTCTCGCCACAGTTGGTCCCGCAGCTGTTAGATTCACCACATGGGGCGTCTGTCTGTACTTCCACATGGATCTTATGATAGCAGGCTTGGAGTTATCTTTTTTTCTCACTGGAGTCATTTGTTTTGCTCTGTTTTTGCGCACAGCTGAGTAAAGTGTTGTATTCTTAGCACTCGAAGCATGTAAACGGTCCCCAGTGGAGGAGCAGATCCCCATGATAAACAGGACAGGAGATGGAGCAAGGCCAGGGCGCTACAGAAAGAAGTGGGCAGTGTTTTATTAGCTCTAGATTCATGTTTACTGCGGTAAAACTGTGTAAATATGCAATATATAAGGCAATATATAATATTTGTCAAAATATGTAGTCACCGTTTTAGTTCTACTGCTACATGTAACACTAATTTAAGATCTTTTTTGAGATAATATTTGGAACAATATGAAAAGATTATTTTTTAAACATTTGACACAAGTACTGGTTTACTACTAATGGCTATTACCACAACACTTCATCCCCTCAAACAAATTGTTATTTCAACTGTTAAAGGTTATATAGATTATATTGCTATAGCCACAACAGCCCAAATGGAATATATTGAAAGAATATTTTAGTAAAGTAAGTTTAAGTAAAGTTTTAAAACAGAATATTCATAAGAAATTCCAATTTTCATAACCCTTGTACTAGGCCGGGAGGACATGTACAGAGAGAATATAAAATCCTGCTGTGTTTTTCATTTGATCCGGCTTTGAATATTAAAGATTATATCAAATGGATCAGTGTTTTATAACCATAAGCCTTTTTCATAAAGAGCTCGTCAGACTCCTGCAGGTGCTAAACCTTAGATTTTTCTTTTGTTAGAATAAATGAATGTGTTGAAAGGTGCAATTGCCCCTATGGGTCCATTCTTAGACTTCTAAGTGCCATATATTTAGCCTTTTTTTTTTTTTTTAATTTTTTTTTTTTTTTTTTTTTTTTTTTTTACACTGAACTGCCCTCTATTGTACGAGCCATTTTCACATCAGGAGGGGTTTTCACAGACTATTCTAATGACACGGTGGCCTCTCCCTCTCTCTACGGTCCCGCAACATGAGCTGGTACATAAAGGTGAAGGGTCAAATGGTGGACATGGGTGAAACTCAACATACAGCCTCAGGGCCAAATTAGGCTCTACTAATTCCAAATGATATGGTAAATGTCTAAATTAGCGTAACAGTAAACTTAAAAATGTTTGATCAATATAATAGATGTCTAGCAGTAACATTGCTCTCCAAAGCCACAAAACAAAGGAGTACAAAGGGGAAAAATTGTTGTGGCAAGCTTGAAAAGAACAGTCAGAAGACAAAGTAATCCAAAGTGCTATTCATATGGGATTGGGCGGTCTACTAATATTTCAAAATACAAGTTTGCAGGGGCTGGGTTTAAAATGATCAATAATAGGGTTGCTGCTTGAAACTGGCCCAGAGCATTGGCCTCTTTGCTTTTAGTTCACAGATGTTTTAGAAGGTCGGCCCCGCGCACCCCAACTGCGTCCCCTTTTGTTCCCTCGCTTTTGTTTCCTCTCTTTTGTTTGTTCAGTTACGTATTGAACGAGATCAAAACAAGGGGAGAGCGCGGTGGGTCATCTCAGTCAATCGTTAGTAAATCTTAAAACAATTATCCACTGCTGCCATTTGTCTAATGTTGTTAGGTCATGCAATACAACACAACATCCCAGTAGCTTGAAATAGTTACCAGAGACGCGCATTGTATCCCTGGTAACTATTTCACAGACACACTGCTGGGAACAAATTGCTTATTTATCAGAGTAAAGAAAACTCTGGGTTCTTGTTGGGTGGATGTGTTTCTTAAAATCTGCCATAAAAGATTACGACACAACTCTTTGAACAGAACCAAAGGAGTGGAGGGAGCTGGCTTTTATGTAGTTAATCATTATGGGTTGGGGGCCCACAGTTCTGGACCTTTACTGCATTCCCTTTAAGAGCAGGTGCCCCACACAAGAGTTTATAGATCCACTTTATTCTCATGAGCTAGCGTGCCTATATTGTTATTACCATCTGTGAAACTTGAAACCTAATTTAGTGTCTTGTAAGGAGCCATGTTGGAAGGAGCTCTTCAGATAAGAATTGTTGAGTTAAATCTTCCGTTTGGCTTTTTTAAGGATTAGCAGAGCAGAAAATAGGTCGATAGTGGCTCAGTGTGAGTGCGTTAACTTCTGTGTTGACTTACTAAGCCAAAGTTTGGTGGTACCAACCTGAGCATACTTAAGTAAAACACTTCAGCCTTGTAAATAAATCTATTTGCGCAAAATGGGCAATAAAAAAGTGACAGTGAATAAAAGTTTGCCTTATGTTTGCACAAGTTTGCACTCACCACCATAATACGTAGTTAGTAAGTAGTACAAAGATAGTGTTGAAAACATAGTACTAATGATAGAATTAAAAGTATCTTTAGTTTGTAGTTTCAATTTGTAATAATACAATTGATAGAAAGCTCCAGTTGTTAACAATATGGCCACTCAACTGACAAAATGTTAATTATTGGCTCTGTGCACAACAGTGGCCGGAAGTCTCACTGTTAGCATCACTACTTCCTGTCCAATTTTAGCCCTATGAGGTTTTTGCAGAGTCACGCTAAAATGAATAAATATTTAAACAGAAGGCAGTGAGAGCTGCAGGTGGATATAAAAACTACACAAATAAAATGAATACTTCAGCAGAGGACACTTGCTCCATTAAAAAGAGGGATGTTTGTGTCTCAATGCTAATGCTAATGCTAATTTTGAGGCATAATAACATTGAAACAACGCCACAAACTGAAGTATTCTACATATAAAAACAATTGGGTAGGAATAATTGGGATAGGAAGTTTTAATAGGTTGTTGTATTTTATGTTTTCCGATTTTAATAAAAGTGACACAGTGAGATAGCGTGTCGCTGTGACCAGAGCCTACACCAATATCTTTCTAAATTCATCCTGCCATCACGTCCATAACATAATGAAAGTCTTCCTGTCGTGCGTCCCCGTGTATAGACTCATGCAACACGCTCTTTATAAACCTTGGGCAGGAAAGCACACTTGATTGGACAGTTTTACCATAAGTTGAAGGAGGTAGCACCCTTCCGGTTGATTCTCCAAACTCCCACTAGGATCACATAAAGCAGAGGAAAGAACGTCATCTCGGACACTCGTGCTGACTGCAGTCTTCCGCTGACCATCAAGAGCTTTTTAATCACTATCTGTTTAGACAGGAGGCCCAAGTCAACTCCTAAAAGGAAGCAACAACAAGACAATGCATAAAACACTTGGAGCACAGCCAATTGTTTTAATCATAATAATGAAGCAGGGAAAATTAAATAAGCTTAATGTCACTCTTCCTGCACTTTAGTTTGAAAGTCAAAGGTCAAGTAAACACACCCTGTTTAAGGTTACAATTGTACACATCTTGAGGAGCACTTAAAGCACACTATGGAATTCTTCCCTATGTCCAATAAACATGAATTTCCCCTGTAGAGCAGTAATGACAGTGTAAAAGTGTAGGCTTCCAGGACATTGTCAGTTAGAGACAGGAAATACTGATGTCTTTAGGTCAACACAATGTAAAAACGCACTGGCTAACTATCATTTTATTTGTACATAATTCTATACATGACTGTTACTTGCCTGTTACTGAATTAGTGTTACGATACTTCTGCTTTTGATACCAAAAACAAGACTCAAGTTAATCCTCAACAATTTCGACCACTTCTCAAAAATCATGTATTATTTTAATTTATTATCATGTGGCCTTGCACTAGTTCTGATATAGACAAAGACCATTCTAAAACTATTCAAGAAAGGCCCCACTTTCTCTTATTTGTGTAATTAAAAAAATAAATCCTAGTTTCAAAACTAGTTTTGGTAGAATTAGTATCTAGGTATTGATTTTTGACAACCCTAGACTGTTTATACTTAAGTATAAACATAACAGAAGATAATCAATCTAATCAGACTAGCCCTAGATTATATTGGATCAATGGAATCCTCTAGTGTAATAGTGAAAAGTGCTTTCATATGAGAAAATTAAAATTTATGTCAAATTACCAAAACAAATGCAATCTTGATTCAATCTGAAACTCATAAATACAGATTACATGAAAATAAACACCAATTTAGCTGAAGGCGAATGGGATTCATTAGCGTTCAATCACCACATTCACACCAACGACCAAAATCCATTTTTTAA